>CAODLS011823244.1:0-13795 GCA_948243855.1 Flueggea neowawraea | reverse complement strand
TTAACTACATTTAGTTATAAATTATAACTTTTATATTATGTTGTGTGAATATAATATTTCATATTATCTCGGGTATTTTTCTAATCTATTGTTCTAAATTGATGGTATATTATTTGTTAAGTTAATTAATTAAATTTAAATCACGGGTAAATAAGTACCCTACAGGTAAACAGATACAATGTGAGTAGGGTATAGATAATAATTTTTATCACTCGTACAAATACGAGTAAGATATAAATATATAACATAAACTATAAGTATAAATAAGAATATTAATATATCCTACTCATACCTTACACATTGTTATCTTAGTCGGGAGTTACGAGCTTTACACTTCAAAACTGAGGTTTCGTTTTCAATCACGTGCTATGAAAATCAACGAGGAATTTGTCTTTCTTGCTGGTACCTTTAGCAATAACTTATCCTATCGTTTGGGAAATAAATAATATTACCTATAAATAAAGGGCAAATGGACGGAGATGTTTGAACTAGAGCACACGGTTTTGCGTTTTGATTTGATTATCATTAAGTTTACTAGAACGTGATCATTCATATAATTTTAATAAATCTCGCCATAAATTAAATTACAAGATCCTTCTTATAAATCCTTTTATCTGTTCACTTAGAATAGAGCTCTCGATTTTTACACCAATTAGATGACAAGTTTTAACTTGAAGGCTAACTTTTTTCATAATCAAAATTTAATTTACTAATCACTGTATTTCTTAAAAATAATAAGCAACACCATTTCATTTGAAGAATGAAACAATTTTGTTATGAAGTTCACATTGAACATTAGTCAAAGTGTCATGTCAGTATGTCATATTAATAAACCGATTGAAAAAACAAAATAAAAATTGAAAGTAACATATTTATACAAAGAAATACTAAGCGTTAATTGCTCTTATTATAAAAGGTTAAAATTTATGTTTTTCTTAATAATTGTTAACTTGACAAAAAAAAATTCATATATTTTTTTTAAAAAATATAAGCCTAATACGTAAACTATTGAGTTTGACTGACTAAAAGGGAAATACCAAAACTCACATAGCTATGCGGGCTATAAGCCTAACGCGTGTTTTTGACTGACGGAGTTAACGAAAATAGAACCTTACGAAACTACCCTCCCTTAAAGTCCAAAACCACAGCCATTCCAAACATATTTTTTCTTTGCTCTCTCTCGAAATCCACCATCGCCTTCGTCCAAAACCAATCCAATCTTGTTGAAACCCTCATCAACCTTGTGAAAAATTAAAATCGAACACTCTTTTACATAGGAAGATCACGACACACTCAAAACTCGTAACCCAGCGTCGACAGTCTTTAACATGGACAAAGAAGGTTTGTGGATTTTGTGCTTTCTAGGTTGTTTTATTTGTAATTTTCGTAACAAAATTTGTTTATATATGGTCTGAATTGATGGGTGTAGCTCCAGCTTGACGATTGTTGATGTTGGAATAGTTTTGTCTTTTTCTAGGGTTTTGGAAAAGGAATTGAATTTTTTAGGGATCCTTTTAGTGATTTAGTTTTGAATAGTGGTCCTCATTCATACATTCATGTTGGGTTTGTTTGTTTTACATGCAGAAAGAAGAAAGTGGACAATTGTCTTGAATTTTGAAAGGGATGTTAACCATATAGACAATGTAGACCCGAAGCTGTTTTCACGTGTTGTCATGTGCAAATACGCGTGTCAAGCATTCAAGTTACCAAGAGATATGCCTCTGGAGTTTAAAATGAAGGATAGAATATTGCAAAGTGATTCGGATGACAACATTGAAGTGATGAATTCAACATAGAAGTGTCCTTACCAGCGGATATGACTGGAATTTTTGATGAGGACACAAAAAGTGACGAAATCAACATTGAAGTGTCCCTGCCTGATATAGAGTCACTTGCAACATTGCCAGCATATGGGGTTTTTGGGTATAATTTCATACCTAGGATAGACTTAAAGAAAGCTAAAGGGACACGTGGGAGACCGACGAAAAATTCTAACAAGCTTGTGGAAAATGAAAGAAAGAACACTAAGAAAGGTTGTGCGTCTTATGAGGCATATGATTTTGCATCTGAAGAGGAGTTTGAGTGGTCTGAGGATGAGGAGGATCTGGACTATAATGAGGATGGAGAAGGAAATAATTCAGACACTGATGGAAATAAATAAGGTGATGAAAAAGAAGCTAGTTCTGATGCTTCAGGAGAAGGGGATGCTGAAATGTTTGATGAAGTGGTTGTTGAGAGCTCTGAAGATGGGTTGAGTGACTGTAGATTCGAAGGTTTTTTAAAGTTAGTTGATTCGGAAAGCGAGGATGAATTTGGGGGGTCAAGAAACGAAAAAAGGAACACGAATATTTTAAAATATTTTAAAAGGCATTAAGGAATCAGCTTACAAGCCAAAAGACAGTGAGAGATTATTTTTAAAAAAGAGTAGCTGTTTGAGAATGGGCAATCATTCAATAATATACTTAGAGACTATTCCGTTGAAGGTAGATATGATATGAAGAGAATAAAAAATGATCTACAGAGGGTGAATGCAGTGTGTATTAGTAAAGGCAATGAATGGAGAAGTTTCAATGGCGTATACACACATCTGTTCTCCCAGACGAAAGAACTTTCATGGTAAAGAAGCTCAATGATGTGCATAGTTGCTTTAGGTCTACAACACTATAAATGCATCATCTGATTGGATTGCGAAGAAGATGATTGATGAACTTAGTGTAAATGAGAATATGAGCTATGAGCTGATGGAAGAGAAGATGCAAAAGGGATGTTGAGACAAATCGGTTTCGGTTGTATAGGGGAAATGAGAAAGTAAGAGAAAAAAATCAAGGTTCTCATGCCAAGTCATATGAGAGACTTGGGGCATATGCTAGAATTTGCACGAGTTACAACCCAATAAGTACTTTTGCGTTCAATCAACAACCCAATGGAGATCCAACAACCTAAAAGGTTTTTAGAAGGATGTTTGTAACTTACTTTGCATAGCAAATTGGTTTTCTGAGAGGCTGCAGACCGTTCTTTGGGGTGGATGGGACATTTCTTAGTGGTCTATATAAGGGAATCCTTATCTCAACTATTACTTTGGATATAAATAACGGGTTATTTCCCATTGCTATTAGTGTGGTTGAAACAAAAAGTAGGGATAATTGCATTTTGTTTTTAGAGAAGTTGAGATCAGTCATAGGCAAAGGATCTGAAGAAATGGCTCTCAAAATAATGTCAGACAAATAGAAGGTAATTTTTTCTTGACCTTATATTGATATATTGTTGAAATTGATTGTGATTTTGCTAGCTGAATTTGGTTATGTCATGTGATTTTGCTACTATTATGGTTCTACATTAGAGCAACCTTTTTTTTTTGGTATTGGTGATTCTTGTACAACAAATGACCTTTGCTTTGTCCAGAAGCATCAACTTTTTCGTTTCTTGACAAGCTATGTAATCCTTTACAAATGTATTTTGTGATCTTAACTGTTTTGGTCTACTGTAATTTTAGTCAATAATATGATCTCAATTGAACTTTTGTTCCTGCATTATATGTTTATTCTTGCATCTAACAGATGTATTATTCCTACATCTAATAAAAGTCATCGAGTTAACTACATTATATGCTTCTAGACTTTTGTTCAATGATCCAAACAAATTATTAGTTTATCTTTTGGGTCAATTTAACTTTCTTTTTCTTTTTTGTTTAATTGTAGATCTAGGATTCTTAATTTATTATCTCATCTTACTATTATTTCTATCTTCTAATCTTGAACCTTTGTATAAGATATTGTGTGTGAGATTGTTTCAAGTTTTGTCAGTTTCAATGTGATTTTGGTTTCAAGTTTTGTTAGCCTATGGAGTATGCACTATCTAGTTCATGACTGATTTTCTTTGATGTTGTGAAATTTCACGGATTGATTAAAGCAATCAAAGGGGTCTTTTCCAAAATCATGTCATGGGACTTGTACACGCTATTCGTGGGTAAACATGAAGCTGAAATTTCCAGGATTGGAAATTAAAGAGCTTTTTTGGAGAGCTTATGGTGCAAAAAATGAATTTGAGTTCAAAGAGCATATAGGTAAGTTGAAAGAGATCAATGAAGATGCTTACAATTGTTTGATGGCAAAGCCCTTATACCAATGGGCAAGACATGCATTGTGGATCGAAAGCAAGAGTGGAGAATTAACAAACAACAAGTGTGAGTCATTCAACAGTTGGATTAACAAGTTTAGATATAAACCAATTATCATGCTTATCAACATCATTTGAATAAAACTCATTGTGAAAATGTACAGGCGATATGTAACTGCAACTACTTGGAAAGGCAAAGTCATCAAATCGATAAAGAAGTGACTTGATCAACTAACCAAGCAAGCTCGTTACTGCAAATTATAGTCGGGCAGAAAAGATGAATTTGAAGTTGTTGATTAGAATTGCAAGTACGTTGTGACTTACCTAAGTGAAAATGCAATTGTCGATGGTGCCAAATTAGCAGAATGCCTTGTAGACATGTTGTTCTCTATATCTGCTACAAGAGGGAAAGGTTGGAAGACTACTGCCATTCTTTGTATAGTTTGAAGTCTTATTTAGCAGCCTATGAATAGCCTATTCACCCAATCCCTCAAGATGACCTTGATTCTCATGACAACGACCTGGTTTTCGACCCTCCTATAATGAAGAGAAGACATAGGTGTCCTATATTTAATAGAAAAAAAGGAGAAAAATGAGCAGTTAGCTACTGTTAGGAAGAGATCGAACACACTCAGGTGTTCTCTATGAAGAAGAAGGTATAATGCTATATTATATGTGCTAAGAGTTGTATTTATATCCTAAACAAAGCTAAAAAAAATTGCTTGTCTTTATGTGCTAAGAGTTGTATTTATATACTCAATTTTGCTTGTCTTTATATGCTAGAAATCAAACACCAATATGACTGGAAGTTCATCGCATCCATGTACAAAGAGATTTCGCGCCAAGGAACGAGCACATGGGAGTGTGTCATAGTCATAGTGTTGGAAATATTTAAGACACATGCATTATTTTGTCTTTTCTGGGTCATTTTTGTTTGTCAATATTTTGGACATCAGTGTTGGCAAAAGTCAGATTTTTGGCTCTAGTAGATGGAGCATTTTGCTGTAAAGAACCCAATACAATGCTTTCCTTCTGTTAGACAGCTCATGTGCTCAAGTATGTTGAGCATTTTAGAAGCACTCAAAATTAACTAACTTATTTTATTACAACATGTATTGTTGCTTTTGGACTTTTATTTTGTTTAATTAATAGATTATTTGCATGATTGAGCGTAAATTTAGAGAATATTTTGGAGTCATTTTCAACTTAAGATCATTTCATTCAAGTATGTAAAGTGAAGAACCAAAAAAATGCACTACATAGCTCTTGCAAGAGAAACGGCTAAACAAAAGGACCCATCATGCTCAATTAATAAAACCAGAAGGAAGTACTTGCACATCAGTTAAAACCATGAGTACTAACATGCTACATTACATATACAAAAATTACATTACCACATTACTCATATTCTTTCATAACCCATTCTCATAAGAACAACTATAAACAGAATAAACAAAACAGTTACCCCTAATTTAACACAATAAACAGTGTGTTGCAACTTTTGCACTTTTTTTTGGCAAGATTCCTATTTTTCTTTTTTTTAATTTCTCCATTTCATTTTTACACCTATTCATCTTGGGAAGAACATGTTCCGCCATTTCTTCATTAAAGAAAGCTTCATTACTCTGACTTTCAACTTTAGATTTTCTCACAAGAATTCCCCATCTAAGCCAAGTACCATAAACATTATCTTTACAACAATAGTATACTCTGTTAAGGTTGCTTTTTTTACTCCAAAATTTTCACCCTTGCCCTCTTGTTACATTTGCAATTGATATTTAGGAACTTGCTTTATCCATGTTTGAAGGAAATGAGTTGGATAAAGACATTTCAAAGTGGTGAAGTAGATGTGAAGTAGAAGAAAAGGAAATTAGGGTTCATATGTCTTATGGTTTTAAAAAATAAATCCAATGGCATTTTTATCTTTAAAATTTCATTTAAACTAAACCATACGATATGTCAGCAACTTATTAACAGAATATTAACAGAAGGACTTCAGTATAACCCGATTTTTCACCTCAAGAATGTGTCTACCTTTTGCTAGAAACTCATGGACTAAACTACTAATTAGGACAAACCTGAGAGACTTCAAAAATATTTTTCCAAAAAGAATAAAGAAAGAAAGAAACTTGTTTGTTCGTTAGAAGTATTATTTTAAAAAGAAATTAGAGAGAAACGTTGGGGACACTCTATTTTTACGTTCTTTCAAAGCTGTCACAATCTAGCATAAATACACAGCTGTTCTTAAGTAATAGTTGACAAATAATAGACTTTCAACTACTAAGTCCAAAAGTTCAAGTTTGGGTTACTTACACAACCAAATATTTATACTTATAATCCTTTCCTTGTTGCTGCACTTAGCTAATGTGAGACTTTGGACAATGGCAGAGCTAGGAATCGAAAGAGGCAAGGTCAATTTTAGGATGGATTAAAATGAAAATTTTTTATAACAAAAAATATTCCGATATTATAGTACAATAAAATTACATTAAATACAATTACAATATAAAAACGAATACAGCTCAAGCGACACTTGTATTTGTGGTACAAGATAATTAATTCTTTTGACTATCCATATTTTGAAAATGATTCAATTAAACTTCTAGGCCATTTTGAAAAATATTTTTCCATTCTATTTTTACACAACAACCTACCAAAATGAACATAAATAAATATTGGGAGAATTACATTGGTGTCCTTGTGTTTTATCGATATATCTCATTACATCCCCCAGTTTTGAAAAGGCTCCTATTTCGTCCCTCCGGTTTAACGCCGTTAGACAGAACTAACAGGATACGTCAGCTTTGCTAAGGTGGATGTGTCCCATATGCCAACGTGGCTGTAAAGACCTTTTTGGCCTTTTGGTAAATTCATTAATATTTTTCTCTTTTCCCTATCATCTCTCTCTGTCTTTCTCATCTCTCTCATCACTCTCTTAGTCTTTTTCTATCTCTATCTCTCTCACTCATCGTCTATATTTTTCTCATCAAAACCACTCTCTCAGATCCAACCATCAAAATATAAATCTCCAAGGAATCTAAAAATAAAACAAAGAAAAATAAAACTCCAATCAATTCTAGAATTCAAACCCATAAAAATTGAAATCAGAACAGTGGCATCAAAATTATAGAATCAAAATCAAATCCATTCTTACATCTTGCTCTCATCAACTTTGTTAAAACATGAAGAAACTATCAGAAAATTGAACTCATATAAACCAGAAAATTAGAACTCAACTGAAATGTTTCCACTCTATTCGTTGAAACGAAACCCAAATATGAGCTTTGTCTCCATTTATGATGATGGCCACCACCAGAAAATTGAACTCACATGAACCAGAAAATTACAATAACTTAACACTCCCACCACCGTATCTCCACTTGCCACCGCCACCCACCAATCCTGTCACTGAGCTCCACCATTGCAAACCCTTACGTTGAGGACAAGTAACGACACAAACTGAATTGGAACGATTTAGGGTTTGGAAAGGAAGATGGTAATGTGGTTGCTCATAGGTTTTGAATAGTTTTGATTTGAGATATGGGACAGAGAAAGGAAGTAGCAACATCGTCATCATTTTGATAGAGGAGACAGAGAGAGGAAGCGACAACGTCGTGAGAGAGGGAAGCAGAGGTTGTGGGTGATTACAGAAGAGAAACAGATGAGAGAGAGAAATAAGGAAGACATAATGAGAGGGAGAGAGAGAAATCGCAGAAGAGAGAGAGGGAGAGGATGTGAGTGAGGATAAAAATGTTTTTTTTCTATTTTCTTAAATTAGAGGAACGAAATATAAGCCTTTTCAAAAGTGGGAGACATAATGAGAGATATCGATAGAACATAGGCATGCCAATGTAATTCTCTCATAAATATTTAAGTCCCAAGTAAAATACAAAAATAATCAACAAATTGAACAATGAGCATAAAACAAATCCACAAAATTTATAGTAATTCAACAATCAACAATTCACAAACCCAAGTGATTAAGTCTCAATATAATTTCCTATTAATTCAATTTGTAAAACTAACAATTAAGTAATTAACAAACCCTAATTGATTGAAATATCAGAAAAAATAGAGAGTTGAAATTACTTACCGCTACGATGCTGCAGGCAGACAAACGACGACGGGCGACGACATGGTGTGCGAGTGGTGGAGGGCTGAAGGCTTGTTGCAACGCTGCTCTTTTCCATTTGTCACTTTGGTGGCTGTTGCAATTTAAAACTGGGAAGGAATGGGACTGTTCCAGTAGTCCCTTTAAAACCTTCCCCCTCAAATATGGGTCAAACGAATGACATGTCGTTTGTTAGGATCTTTTAACTTTTTTTTTTAAACCACATCGAAACGACGTCATTTTACCTTGGTTTTTTAAAAAAAAAGAAACACAAGAGTTGCAAACCCCTTTTTGTAGTTGCAGAACCATGGTTGGGGACCAAACAAAAGCAGGGTTGGTTGTAGAGGGTGGTAGGGGTCCGCCGGACCTCCAATGGGGTCGATTGACCTCGTCCGACCTTACCTCCCTCTGCCACTGACTTTGGACAACAAATGTGTAAGAGCTAGTTTGACTTATCAATTTCAGCTGCCTCATTAGGTGGGATGTTTTTCATTTTTACCCCTTATGTTTGCAATGTCCTCGTTGCCAAGTCTTCTAATCACAATGCTCAAAATCTCTACTATGTTTTCTTAGTTTGGGATTGACCAAGACTCAACTTGCTGATGTGAGATTTGCCAATATTCAGTGCCTTTCACTCAATTGTTGAGGTTTGCCCCATCATTGCCATTAGTTGAAGTTTGCCCCACACCGTTCAAGTTTGCACATAGAATGGCTCTGATATCATAGTTATCATGATCTGGTGTAAATATGCAGTTGTCTTTAAGAAACATCTAACAACTAATGAACTTCTAACCACTATTTAGGTCTTTATGTTTTGGGCTATTTCCATCGTACTTGTAATCTTGATGCTTTGAGAAGTGATAAAGCAATAAAACTGAGCATTTTATGTAAAAACAAAAGGATAAAAATAATATTTCATAAAATAAAATATCTCCTAAAAGTTTCAATTTATTGTATGCTAACGTGTATTTTTCTTTCGATATACTCTAATATTCTATATTCTTGTTACTGCCAAACAAGCCCGTATTTACAAAACGAGACTTATTTGAGTTTTGGTATAATTACAAGCAGCATCTCACTTATGGCAATATATCCAATTTAGTCCCTTGTTTACGAAGACCACTTCATTTAATCATTTATTCCATTTTCTATCAAATAAAATACAACAAAGCTATAGTGAAAAAACAATGTTAGTTATATATCTATATTCATATTTATACCTTTCTCTTACCAATCTTTTACTATATATTTAACTTTAACTAATAGAAAGCCCCCAGGAGGTGGGTTTGGCGATAATCAGCTAATGTTTAGATAACTATTACATTTGTTTTCTATTTCCTTTTTGTTTGATTAGCAAAATATATGATGTGGGTGAGACTTAGGAGGTTCATGCTTCTCCATTTGGCAGTATAACCTATTTCATTAGACCTTTTTTTTGGTATGTCATCATCCTTGTAGTTTTGTTCATCTAAAACACGAAGAGTATTTTAGGAAATCCATTGAATAAATACTTGTACAATAAGTCTATCAACCTAAGAAGAAAACTCAAAGCGCTTCAGCTATCACCAAATAGTATGTAACAGTCTCCTGTTACAACGACAAGATTGGCGAGAGAGGCAGATGGTGAATACAAATAAGAGTAAAATTGTTTTCTCACCAGAATTGTTATACTTAATTGACAAAAGAATGAAGGGACTAAATGAGGTGATTGCTATAAGCGAGGGCCTGAATAATATATTGTATTATAAATGAGATGCGTCTTATAGTTGTCCCAAAAGTTAAATAATTCTTGAGTTGCCGACGTTGTAACCCCATATCTAATCGAGGGCATTTCTCGAAAAAGACATGAACAGATCACATCATATCACAAGGGAACTATGGTAAAAACGACATGAAGAATCAGCAAATTAGGAAAGGATAATTGGTTTTTTTAGATAAGAAAGAAACAAAGTTCACTAAAGAACCCTTATCATCACTTCATACTCGAAAAAAAAAAGATTACACATCACCAAAAAGGTTATTAATTAGTAGAAGCAACATATGGGGACCTAGCCAACCATTTCATGTCATCTTTATAGCTCCTATCCGACTCTGTCCATAAAGATGTTATAATTCATCCAAACCATACAGACATAACATCATCATCAAGAAATGGAGATTCATGAGGTTGTAACATTATTGGAGGCATGAAATGACTTGGTGAATAGAAATTATCAGCCAAGATTGGTTCTGTCCAAAAATTATCAATCGGAGCTTCCTCAAATGCCTCCATGAATGCAAAACTTTCATCCGAAAACAAGCTGGAACTTGTTACATCTATGTTGTCAGTTGATATTGAGGAGAAATCAGTTGTGTAAGTACTTGAAGACAGTTGTGGAGACAAAGAGGAAAATTCAATGGTCGGAAAATCCGTCGCGAGATCTAGAGGATCAGTTGCAAAAGTATTACGCGCTGATTTATGTTGTTCAGAATCACAACTGTCTTCTGTATTTGATTTTGCAACTTCTTTCGCTTCTCTGTTTTGCTTGACTCGTTTCTTGAGATTTGTGTGCCAATGATTCTTGATCTCGTTGTCCGTTCTTCCCGGCAACTTGGCTGCAATGGTTGACCACCTGTACAACAACGAAAAACATGTTACTAAGAACATTGTTTACGATTTCGATATGATGTCATCGTAGAAAACTATGATTATGTCATGAAAACTTACATTTATTGTTGATAATTTGTTAATACATTAAACTATTAATGTGTCAACCATATGCTCTTTGTCAGCTTCTATATCCATCTTAGATGGCAACTTGGTACATGAATATTCTTTACATCCAACAAATTAGTTATGATGTGTTTCATCATCAACCCACAAGTTGGAATATATTTTATTAATTGATCACATGAAAGTTTTGATTCCTTTGGTTAAGGTTTTTAGTTAAGGTCAATCATCATCAACAAGTACCTGTTCCCAAGAGTTTCATGTAAACTAATGATGATTTCTTCTTCTTCTTCAGTGTAATTCCCTCTCTTGATGTTAGGCCTCAGATAGTTCATCCATCTCAATCTGCAGCTCTTCCCACACCTTGATAGTCCTGAAAAATGGATTAAAATTAGATTAATTGTTTCCATTCTGTAAGCTATATATATGACTAAAATGCTACCATCTTATTGAAAAGGGCTTCAAATTTTGAAAAGCATGAGACAGTTTAATCTATATGGCATTCAGAATATCAATATCTATAAAGAAGTAATAATTTTTATTCACAATTTAAATGCTTGAGCATTTCGTATGTTTGGACTAAATGTTTTCTCCAGTTGTGGAACTAAACCGATAACACCACTGACAGCAAAAGACAAGTAAATCATAAGTCCAAGGCGATGGGAATAGAACTTCATAATTAAGTTTGATCAACAGCAATGGACTTATAACTCGTTGTAACTGAGCCATCTCTGGTGTTAAGGAATTGAATATTCGATTTCTGATAAGAGTAGATGTAAAAGAGAAAAGCTTAAGTTTTCTGAATGCATTTCCTTACCCGCATACTTGGGAAGTTGGCGCCAGTTCCAACAGCCATATTTAGTAACATGCGCCACTAGTTTCCTATCTTCCTCTGGTGTCCATGTACCCTTTTTTAATCCATTTTTATCACAACAAGGTGTTCTCACCATCTTCAGTGTTTTCTTTTCCTCACTCTCTCCAATCTCTACTATGTTTGTTCTCTCTCAAAGCTGAAGTTTTCTTGGCACCAATCATGATTTCAAGGCAGCAGCATTTTATACCACTCCTTGATTTCAAACCAAAACGTGTGTCACGCCCCCTTTGTGATATAATAATGCAACCCATTAATTTTTTAAACTTTATTTTTGTCCGTTTTATATTGAACCTATTTGCGTTTGAACAAGTATCTGTTTAAATGTAATATCATTGTCAAATAAAGTAGAGGCCAGGGCCTATCAAAGAAGATTCATCGCTAAAATATAAAGTCGTTGAAAATATTCAATCTTATGTCTGCACCAATGAAAAATAACTAAACGAGACGAATACCCTATTTTAGTTTCGGCGAAACAGAAATATAGCTTCCTCGAACTACAGATTCACAACCACGTGTTGCGCGTACTTATATCTAACCGTGTTGGATTTAGATTAAATGAGGAAAAACTCATCTGCAACAAAAACACTCTTTTTGAGATTATGAGCTCAAATCTCATGAGAAACGACTATAAAAGAAATAATTTATGTTTGAGTAAGATGAAACAATATCAAATAAAAGAAAAAAAAATCAAACGACATAGTACTGTTGGGCCGTGTTGGAATTTTTCATTTTCTAGTTACGTATTTGGAGTTTGTACAATGTTTTACAGATTAATTGAATGAACGTACATGTGTGTTGGGTCATGATATTAGAAAGACAGTAGAAAAAGATGTGGTCAAGATTTATGCTCGAAAAAAGCAAGAAATTGTGACCAAACAGAGATGTGCATGCGTTTCTAACAGGTTTAAGTCTCTGGCAGTATCTAATTATTGGCAGCAATCGATCAGGTGGAAGAGTGGCCACATAACAATATATGGTTTGGTTGGTTTTGGTCTAATTTAGTACTAAAATGGTGCGTTAAACCCACTAAATATAAATGAATTCCACAAGTTTTTTGACGTCAAATGTGACGAGACCTCGCTTGCCTTTTGGTGTCCAACGAAGTCCAAGTGCATGGGTTTATTCGTCGTTTGTAGCTCTTCTATGGGAGACACATATATTGGCCACATATTCTCTGCTCGTAATACTGCCATTCAAATTACGCCTCCATATTAGGTGCGATCGGTGATTGTGTTCACGACATGTGAACCATATTAATCTTCGCTTGGGACTATTGCGATTGGCTTGCCGCTTTCTCTCTAAATATCAATAATGATTAATCAACCTTTCACAAAAAACATTGCATAGATATAAACTTGGAATTTAGAACTAAGTGACAAAAAATAATTGTACTATGTCAAACTATCATCTAGTTAAGCTTATATCTGTAGCGACCCCCACGTTAACGAGTCCAACCATGTCTCGAAAGATAAATATTTAAATTATTTAATTAATAAATATTTTTTATTTATTTAAGAAAATTTAAATTTTTATCTTGAATAATTATTTTACTAAAAAATCATGTAAAACTGATCGAAAGATATATGTGAAAAATGAATTTGCTTGTTAACTTTTGTAAATTTTAGTATAACAAGTAATATTTTTCTTTGGATGATTTTATTTTGATTAGAACTTGTCAGGAAATCTGACGATTTAAGATACGTGGAATAACAAGAGCAATAACACAAGAACACAAGATTTACATGGTTCGATCAATAACTGATCTACGTTTACGGGTAGAGCACAAGTAATTCTACTATTCAAAGTAAAAAACAAGTACAATGGCTTACAACGGCGTTCAAAGGTTACCCAAAACATTCCCAAGCCCCCCTTATATAATTAACAAGTAATACAAGTCAAAACTAATTAGAAAAACCCTAATTGAAACTCTAAATCCCGTCAGATTTGGTTACACGGTCAAGGAAGCAAAGACAAGGGCACGACT
>CAODLS011823223.1:0-15036 GCA_948243855.1 Flueggea neowawraea | reverse complement strand
GATGAGAGAGAGAGAGATAGAGAAACCTGCTGACTGAAGACTCGAAGCCAGAGGCAGTAGACGGCGGAGGCTTGTGTGAGAGAAGACACTACTAGGGTTTTTATCCTTCGATAAATTAAGGGCGTTACGTTCACGCGCCTCTCCTGCGGCTGGCTCTGTCAATCTTTATATGTCCCAGACTCAGAGTATAAATCTTGTCCTTTTTTTTAATTAGACTGAAATATATAAATAAATCAATACGTATGTGTCTTTGGGTCCGGAATATTCAAGCGCGCGAAACAAACGAACATCAGGTACTTACCGTAATCGACGACGAATTTCTCTTTAATTTAGTTAAATTGATGATCGTATATGCGCAAAGCTTTTGCCTTTAAAGTTAGCAAGCTTCATTAATCGTTGTTTAGGTTAATATGGAGGAACAATTCATATTAAGGGTTCCGCCGTCCGTGGCGGAGCGGCTGGACCGCCTCTTAAGCGAGACTGCTTCAGCTCCTGAAGACCAATCCTTGGATTTGTCCTTTTCCGGTGAGTTTTCAATCGTCATGAGTTTATATATCATTGATCTTAGGATTAGGCTTGGATTTTAATTGATGGTTAAGTGAATGTGAAAAAGATTGAATCTTGTAGAGGATGGAAGGAGCGGGACGTTTGTTATTGGCGACGACCGGTTTTCTGCATCTCTCCTCGATATTCCTTGCGTTGTGGAGTCTTTCAAGACTTATGATGATTGTGCCCTCGTTAAATCGGCTGATATTGGTCAGGTATAATAATCTTAGGTGGAAAATTGTTTGAACAGAATGATTATGTCCATTCTGATTGTAATTAATTTGTTCTGAATGTCTTGAAGATGATTATGGTCGGAGAATCGGGTGATACTGCTCCTGATTTAGTGGAGTGCAGACATGGTCTCACTCCTCCTATGAGGGATGCAAGGAAGCGTCGATTCCGTAGAGAGCCAGACCTAAATGTATGAATGCCCTCCTTACTTTTAAATTCTTTTGGTATAAATTGAGAGCTTTCAGTCAATTCATGCATTGATTGTTGTTTGGTTTTTAATGATGCTATAATTGCAAAGGAAATTTTGAATCTGGTCAATTGAACTGGATGAATATAAGAAGATATTTTCATGCATAAGTTATAGACTTGAAGTAAAAATTCTTCAAAATTTATTGAAAAATATGAAATACCCCGATGATGAAATATGAGTTACAACTGATGTCCGTTTTCATCCCATTATGTTTACTGATCTGAAGATGTCTGTTTTGCAGCCTGAACTTGTGCAGCGTGTTGAGAAAGACCTGCTGAATATCATGGCTGGGGGAACCGTTGAAAATGCTGATATCCTTTGATATGTATATAGTATGTATATTCAGCTAATAGGGGGTGAGTATACATCTTTTGTCTTTCTAGCTATTCATATTTATTCTTATTCCCATTACTAGTTTAGATATAAAATAGATTATGAGTTTTATTTGATGAAAAAACATCAAAACCATGTTCAATGAGAAAGATATGGATACTAATGCAAAGCTAGAACGGGGTGAAAGCTACTACCTTAGAACCATGTTGGATGATCTGGTTGCCTTGCTGTATATATGCATATTGTTTACTTTGCCCATCAGTTCTTGCGCTTATTTATACTACTGAATGTTTCCTGGGCAAGTGATTCAGAGTGGTTCTACAAATTTTGTATGTTATTTTTGAGCGAATGTTATAGATGCTTTTTCTATCATCCAAATAATCCTTGACTGATTGATTACATCCTGAGCAAGAGGAGGACGGGTATCAGAATGCTCGTACTGCAAGTAAGAAAGCAGAACCTGCTCCAGCTGCAAAACCGGAGGCCCCACAGAGGGTTGTAAATACCGAGGAGCCTGAGAGAAGTGACTCAGAGGAATCAGATGATTCAATGTAATTCAATGTTATCTTTTCAGAACTTGTATTGAGAACATGAATCTGCAATATGCCATTCGCTTTTTACTGTTGTGATGTTAAATGATTCAGGCTACTTTCCACTTATCAAGTCGTCCTGAATTTTTGTTTGCTATCTGCGAAGTTGCTTATGCTTAATTGTAGCTGAAATGTGTTTGTTAGAACAAGAGCGGATGAAACTTCTTGAGAGGAATTTATTGAAGTTGCCCTGATTCAGAATAGCATGATGAATGGCAACCAGCCACACCTTTGTTTACAGCGACCAGGTATAAAAGTGATCAAGTTTGTATAAACCTAAGAGCAATAATTTTCTAGGTGTTTATATCATATAACACAAGGCCACTTTTATGTCAGCAGGACTTTTATGTGACGAGCATTGCATTATAAGGTTTGACATAATTATGACACGAGCATCGCGTTATATGTTTATGTCAAGTGTAATTTGTAAGACATGTAAATAATATAACTTGATTAAAGATAGCATAACATGATTACGAAACATAAATAATGAAAATTCCCACCTCTGGACTCCAGATCTGAAATGGTTTTGCCAGACGCCAAATCTGCAATCATGCATGAATCCGTGTATTGTCAAAATGGGCCTAAATTCGAGGCTGGACGAAACTTGCACATAACCAACTTTCACTTTAGAGCTCCAGCTCCATCATCATTTCAAAAGAAAAGGTTGACTCACTGGGATGCCATGAATAGAAATAATACGCATGGGAGAGTAATGAGGTTGGCGAAGACAGCTAATACTCTGACTTACATGCTGGACGATATTAGAACTTGTCTGAAACATTGTTCTAATCTCTCCATGTGCCCTTGCATGCCACCGGGTTTATGAGACCTGATTTTGTAGAAATAAATGCCAGATCTGATTATCCGTGGCACCATATGTATCCAAACATCCCTTTAATTACTACTACTCCACATCGTGCCTGCCCAAATGTGTGTGACTGCTCTAATACTCCAACTGGCATTCACTTGAAACAAGTGTTATTAGTCTTCACCCACTAATTTATATTTATTCTCAATGAATAATAATAATAATTATTATTATTATTATTATAGCGGTTTCTCCTACCAAGTGTGCTTTTCCTGAGATTCAAAGTTTTATACCCTTTGACACACAAAATTTACTCAGAGATTTTTGTAAAATTTTTCCATATTTAGGACTCAGGAACTCAAAACTGTTGATTGAGGAAGAACGAACTTGTATTAAACCACCATCTATTCATTTTTATGTATACCGGGATATATAATCATTGAGAGGGCAACACATCATGAATGCTCACATGCCCAATCTCAAATATTTTATCTACAGGGACTGGCCAATTATGCAGTTGAACTGTGCATATATATGCATAATTAATCGCCCAAAGTTAATAGCTCGTGATCTTTCATGCAGATATTTAATAATATGCATATATAATGCATTTGAATTGCAAATACTATTGGTGTTAGTGTTATCCATAATAGGGTACTGTTGGTACAGTATTTTGTGTTAGATGACAGCTTGCTGATCAGTTGGTGTGTCGTGATGAGGGACGTCTGTGATTGACCTTCACTAAAAAACCCATTTCTGTGTAGACCTTTTAACTGCCAATTTGATCTCCTACCAAATTTCAATTGAAAAATTAGTTGATTCTCATATGTACACGTTTTTGTGTAAGTAAAATCATAAATATGGATCGTCAAGTAGAGGTGTGTGCATGTGGTGGCTAAACAATGGACAGATCATTTACAAGTGGTCATCAAAGCCTACTTATCTACCCAGTGCAGTTCTTAAGACCTGGATTAATTAAGCCCGTTCTAACAGTTTGATATTTCTGTAGTGTATATATATTTGATCGTAAATTTTTTTTTTGATAGTGGGAATCCAACTCTAAATCTCGAGGTTCTGTTCACTTAATTAAATTTCTAATCATTAAAAATCATTTGTATATACTATGCATTAGGAATATGATCTCTCTTACCCCTTTTTCCCTTCAATTATTTGTTTGATCTATTATTTTGCGGTTTCGCATAATCATTAATGGCCTAATGGGGAAGATTAAATTAATAGAAACACGATCAATTAGAAGGTATATACAAAACTTGTACAACAAATACAGTGCTAAACATGTTTGTGTTTTGTTGATCAATCATTTCATGTAGTATCTCATCTGGTTTCAAGCAAAAGAAGGGGAGTAGGCATATATACATGCATGTTGATGTTGCATAATTAAGCATGTTTTGCACAAAAGCAGACATGGCCGGTACAGTACTGATCAGTTCAACCACTTGGCATGTTTTGTTACTTAATTAAACTTGTCTGGAAATTAATAATTATAAGCAACAAGTACTTTAATTAGATGTACTAATAAAATGTAAATTAAGCCCTGTGTAGCATGGAATATGTACGTATTATGCATGGTACCGTGTGTAAAGTGCTTGACCATGGAAAATTGCTGCATATTTTCTTGCACATTTCACATTAACAAAGTCAACCTCATCAAACCCAACTTGAAGTTTACTAGTACTAAATTTCATGACGACTAATTAATAAAGAATGTCAAGCACCATAGAGCACACGATGAGAGAAAAAGTCAATACTACTTGTTTTAAGGAGTGGAGAGGTGGAATTAGTTGAGCGTGTGAATCAAGTTGATATACGAGTATGAATCAATTAGTGTAAGGCCTCATCTGGAATTACAATAGACAGAGTGTTTCGGTGCGTTTTATTTCATCTCTGTGGCTTCAATTAGATTTATTTGTGCTTCGCAACTGCTGGCTTCATCAACCGGTTTTTCAAACAGGGCTTAAGTTTTTTTATTTGATTCAAAAGTTTATCATTAGACTACAAATATTAATCATCATAATGCTAATTTAATTTTATGGCGCACTCAAAAAATATCAATATCAATAGTATGTCGTGTGAGACCATTAACTTGAATTCTTGATTAAGAAGCATTCATGTCGGGAAATGTGGATGGGAGTTTTGAAACACTACGATGGCGAAAAATTCCATTGTAAATGCTTGAGATTTGAGTCCAAGGTATCATAGTCAAATTATTTTGGGATGCTACTTCTTGCCAACACCATAACAAAACAAAGGTTGAACGATTTACTCCATGAGGGTAATTTGGTAGTTGAGGGCGCTGTCCTTGTTCCGTTGGCGGGGGTTCAAGTGGGAGCGATGACAACTGTGGTTGCTTATTATCGCGAATCCGTGTCACACAATAGAGTAAGGTGTGCAGACCCAAGACTGCTTGCATCAATACGGTACTACGGTGACCTCACTAATGTACAGGTCTAAGTTCGTTGTCGGTGTCAACTATGGCTCTCGGAAACATTATGTAGCAGGATGATAATGTCTGCATAGTAACGTCCAACAAGGGTATGCTACTACTATTCGTCCCGACTTCCCTATTTCCAGTAAAAAAAAAAGGTTGGAACGATTTGTCAACAATAAGAATTTAAAGTTGAAATGGGGGGAAAAAGAAAGATCTTGTGGCTAATCTTTCCTTGACCTTTTCTTTACTTCTGCAAATGATGGGTTAAATTTATCCATGGTCACTGAACTTTGTAACTCAGTTTAACTCGGTTACTAAAGTTTAAATTTGTTCAGAACGGTCACTTAGTTTTGCTAAAAAGTTCAGGACAGTCACTCTGCTATTTTTCTATCATCTAAGTTCATGAATGAATTGTTTTGTCATCAATTTTTACACACCAGTGTACCACGTAGATCAGAATAAAAATATAGGCTATAATGACTTTCACACGAATATTCTTATTTTTGTCCGTGTGACACACTAATATGTAAAAAATTGATGATATGATGGTTCATTCATGAACTCTCCTGACAAAAAATAGCAGAGTAACTATTCTAAACTTTCTAACAAAGTTAAGTGACCGTTCTGAACAAATTTAAATTTTAGTGACCGAGTTGAACTAAGTCACAAAATTCAATGTCCATGAATAAAATTAACCCGAAAATGATATTTCTTATCCGCGCACTTTTTTGTTCTTTTTGGGTCTCATGTTTTGACAATTGACTTAAAAAAAAAAACTTGCCTTACAAGCTGTACCCAAATGCCTCAACAAACTTGCTTGACAAGTTCTTGGCATGAGCTTGACAATTTCTTCTGCCAAGGCAAACAATAGTGTCGAAAACTTGGCTTCAAACCCAACTCAACTTAATCGATATATTAGAAATTTTAAACCAAGAAAAATTTATTTCCTTTTTAATTGAATCGAACCAACCGAATAAAAATTTGTTGTTCTTACTGAAAATCAAACATTTTACACATTTTTTTATCTTTTTTACACATTTTTATCTTTAAGTTAAATATTCTAATCATAAAAACCATATTGCCCCTTTTATATATTGGACAGTGAAAAATTAATTATGGAAATAATGAAATTCGATCGTGTTGTATCCGGTCAAAAATAAAATTTCCCTTACTCGGAGTGTGAAACTCAAAAAAAATAAGTGTAGTCAAATTAATATTTATTTTCAAATAAAAAATAAAGCCTACATGTCAAAATAAAATGTATTTGTTTCAGTTATATTTGGTAAAAAATAAATTATATAATGAAAAAAGAAAAAAAATGCACATTTTTTTGGTGCAGATTGACTTTATACAAAAATAATATACACTAAACACATAAAAATGGGTAAGCAAATTAATTGCCATTTCAAAACTAGCTACGCCAGGGGAGACCAAATATTGTTAAAAAAAATAATGCAAATGAATTAGTCATAAATATTTGCACATAGTGCAAGTCTCAAGTCCTAATAAAACAATTAATTAATGACAAAAAGTTGGACCCAAGAGTCTCCTTGATACATAAGTTAAAACATGAACCCTCACAATGCAAAATCATGGAGTCAAAGGTCCTGACCCGGACCATGCAAAGTGCTAACCCATAAGAACCGACACTTTTTTTTTTTTCTTTTTTTACATCCTGCAATGAGTTTGAGTCTATTCTCCAACTACATAACATCATCATGCACCCTGCTTCGTTTTCTTACACTTATACATACCTGTTATATATCAGTTTCAAAATTCTAACCCAAATGCTTGTTTTTCATAATGTGAAATTAAAGAAGAAAAAAAACATACTGAATCCTATGTGAAGCGAGAAATGGAGGTATGTAGCTGTAGGGAAACATGGACGGTGATGATAATTGCGATGTCATAGTTGATTGGTTCAGTAGACGCCATACCTGTTCTTGGTTGGAAAATAACCTTTGTGGGTCCAATTTTTGAACCATTTTCTCGTCTTGGAGTGATTATGTAAGTGCATACTTCAAGTTCGTACCCACACCCCCCAAAAAGGGGTCCAAACAAATAAACAAAAATATTCACTTACTTTGACCATCTAAATCCTGATTTCTTTTTCTTTCTTTTTTTGCCAAAACATTAATTTGAAGAAACAATATTTAACAAGTAGTTAAAAATATGTACAAGGAAATAAGGGGTATAAACAATTACCAAGTTAGAACTAAATTCACCTGAGAGTACCTCGATGTACGAATCAATATCATCAAATTTGACACTACATATACATGTAATATATTAGAAATCGATTGAGTTTAAGAGAAAAATATAGTACATATATAATATAAAATTGACTAGCATAATACTATACACCCATGAAATATAGTATATACATATATTATTTGTTAAAGGTGTATGGAGTCATGAGGGGTCCTGGGAGCCCCCGGGCTATGTCCCTAGGTATACATGAGTTAAGTCATTCGTGAGCAGCTCAATATTGACTTGACAATAACTCATTCATGCCGGCTTGATAAGGAAATTAAAACTAGATATATAAAAAAACCAAGTTCAAATATTGCAAAACTCAATTGAAATGCCATAGACAGGTTCGATAATTAGCTCGTGAACAAACTCAATGATAAGCTTATAAATATTGTACGCATTTGGATAGTAAAAAATCACTCTCTTTACTGTAATTAATGAGACTCAAGTTCTTACGTCTTTTTTTACTTTTTTTTATTAAATATATATTTTTAAATTTGAAGAGTATCATCCGAGAAATTTAATTAATTTCTACTTTTCATTTCCCTGTTTAACACAACATTTAACAAAGTTTTAGCATAAAGTATTCAACATTATACGTGTACTTATAAAAAAAACATTAAACATGTTTTTTTCTTAAAAGTTATATTTTTATCTCTATTTTTTCATTATTCAAAAATTAATACTATTTATTATTTGTTAAATTTTACACTTCGTATTACATGTATTATAATTATATCGTGTCATTTAAAATATGATTATACGGAATATAAATATAAGAAAATAATTTTTTTGTAATATTGTGGGCTCGTTTGACATGAATAACATATAATATATTTGGAAGAACATATAACATATTATATATAACTAATTTTATTAAAAAACGTATTACGTCTTTATTTTTTTATTATTTATTTTTATTAATTATTAAAAATATTATATACTATATATTACGTTACTAAACGAACCTTGTATTGTAATCGTGAATTTTAGAATTATGCTATTGCGTAAAAAACACGCCTTATAAGAGAAAAAGTAAGTAATTATTATGGAGAAGGGGGGAGGGGGAGGAGGTGGGGGAGGGATAAGGTGATCCAGCAAATGTCAACAAAATCTAATGCGTCGTTAAGAGTAGTACAGGAAAGAGCTGACTTTGTAGCTAGTGTTGTTTGCTGCCACTTTTTGACTATCTCTGTTTTTGTCGTCGGTGCCGTTTTTTGGTATTTAAATTTTTATGTGATGCTAAAAGCGCGAATTTTTGTTGAGTATGCTCTCTCTCTCTCTCTCTCTCTCTCACACACACACACACACACAGAGTCACACTTGTCTTTGGGTATCTCTCTCTATTTAACTCGCTCTCCTGCTCTCCAGCTATGTTCTGCCGTTTCTCTCTACTTTCCCCACCCCCCCCCCCCCACAAGGCCACAACCTCCACTTTTTGTTTCCACTCATTTTCTTTATCCGTCTCAAGTTACTCCCTGGCTTTTTTTATTATTATTATACGTGTAACACAAATTATTATCATCATTGTAATATATTTTAATTCTTAAAGTCAAAAAATATGTCAGGTTTTAATTTTTCACTATATGTAGTTTACTAAACCTATCAAATAGGTATAAGAAAGAAAATATCAAATATGTAATCTATCACTCTCAAATTTAAAAAGAAAATTTCAATTTTGAGTTAATAGACTAGTTCTTTATTTTTAATTATTCGACTAGTTGAAACATTGGAATAACTAATTAAACATTTTTCAATCTTAATTCTTAGGGCAATTCAGTTTGGGAAATTGTTTTTTGTTTTCATTTTTTTTCTTTTTTCAAGAAAACTAGAAAGTATTTGCAAAATTTGATCATTTGTGAAAACTTAAAACAAATTTATTTTAAGTAAATTTCTAGTTTTTCAACCATATTTTCTATTTTTCTAGAAAATTTAGAAAAATTCTCCAAACTAATTATCTTTTAGATACAATATGCTTTAAAGAATGAATTATATTAAATTATTGCGGAGTAGGCCTATCAAGTACCAATTTAAGCAATTTGAGATTCAGTTTTTTTTTTCTTTTTCATGTAAGCTCATAAATTTGCTACGTGTTTGGTAGTTTGTTGGATAATCCAATGTGGCATTTCTGGATCGGTGGCCATCCTTCATTCAAAGTTTTGATTATGTTGTGCACTTTGCAATTTAACTTTAAAAACCAAAAAGTAAAAAGTGTTGACCCTATTAATGTTTGTTTAATTAAAAGTTTTTAATCAACTACAATGTCGAAACTTATAAGCATTTAATTAATTAATCATGCCCTAATCTGTATTAAAGAACAAAAAGGCTGAAATTATGCGATGGATAAAGAAAGATATGCAACTTAATATGATCATCATTAGTCACCATTACGACTTGTCGTTTAGAGCGTTTCTAATCCTAATTGGTAATTATGCCTCTTCGTAATGGTTCATAGATAAGACCAGATTCCTGTTCGTTTATTTAATTGATTAGTCGTTCCTCTATGTCAAGCACATTGCATCTTCTGCAACAAATGGAAATATTAATTGTTGGTGCCTCCAATAATTACAGGATCACCTTTTTGTATATTCTCTTGCTTCATACTCGTATATGGAATAACTAGATTTCGTTTATGTAACCAAACCAAAATTTATTAAGTGATTGTAATTCATTTTCTTAAAAGTCGGTCATAGTCTCACTCCTTTAAATTAAATCTAAAAATTTCAACACATCAAGTGATAGTGTTTGTTGAATTTAGACCTAAATCCCAATTCTGAGAGGCTGTAAATAATTCGGAGGTTTGGTAAGTGTATAATTGGACGTTGCACGAAACTATTGACACAAAATAGATTTTTGCGTTATCTTAAATTTGAGTCTAATTCACCTCCCAATATTTCGAATCAAATATAATTTGGAAAAAAATTATAGATGGTACAAGGCACTTAACAACTATACTTAAACTTGATCGATCGAGTACTATAATGTATACAACAATACAATGAAAGCAATGAAGTTAATGAAGATTATTTTACAGCATCCAAATCTCGTCATGAGATCTACAAATACTACTCATTTCCCACTCCAAAATTTGTGTGTGATCATGTAAAGTTGTACGCGTAACGTTGTACATCTTGTATTCAATGGACTAATGGTTAAACAAAGCACAAACTATCAATTTACACTTTGGCTCACCATTATTGCCATGAACCACTTAAAATAAACTCGCTAATTAACTGAACAAACCCTTAAAAACAATTTACATCACCGGCTAGTTTGAAGGAAGGATACGGCTGTCTGAGGGTTAGATATGTTTTTGCATAAGTTATACCGAGCAAAGCCACGTGTTAAAGAACCCTTTTAGACACATCGACGGCTTTTTCCATATGAGTCCCCCATTTCACGGTACAAAGTACCTATAATGTGTACAACTTAATTAATATAGTAATTACCACGACAAGTTTATATGCATGGAAATCTGAAATGACAGTTGTAGTGACGATGCATTGTCTGATTTCATAATTATATTCAATCATCGTATGATTGTTCTAATATGTGAAAAATAGTAGTGTACTATAAAGTCATGATCTTTAAAAGCATGAGTTTTAATTAGGGTTTTGACTTACCATTGTTCAAACAATAATACACATTATGTTGAGCTCAAGGCTCAAAATGTGTTGCATTGCTAGCTCCCAAATTTTACAGGTCATGTCTTTGAAGTCCAAGATGTTTTTAGATTACAATATTTGAAAATGTGGTGGCATGTAGATTGTGTTCAAATTAACTTTTGTACGATTTGGCATGGGAACATGTGAATCTAGTTATTTTCAATTGGTTCTGAATCCAAAAAAATTGCAGGCTATACACGAGTCAGTAAGAACAAGATTTAACATTTCATACATGAATGTCATCCAAAACAATGTTGTCAACAATTACAAAAATTACAACGTGGAGCTCAATGGAAGAATTTGCAACCTTTGAGTGGTGAAAATGAAATTTGTTCCAACACCACAAATTAATGCCCAGATGTGATCAAACCGAGAGAAAAACCTTATTTCAAGCAATCAATCAAAGAAAACAAACCAAACGAAACCTTGAAATTAACCCTGGAATTAGATGTGAAGCTCTCATGAGTTTCGTTTCTGCTGGCTTGACAAGTTTTCTTCTATGCAATTCCAACTCCATTTCTGCCGACATCCTGTTCCATGACTTTGAAATCCCTCCTTTCCTCTCACCACACCCAGTTACAAACACACCAACACGAACCCAGATCTGCCTCGTTCTTCATCTGCCCAGAACCTAGCCTCGTTCTTCACATGCCCAGAACCATAAAAAGTTGCAATATAATCAAACACAATGTGCAACTTTACTTCACAATGTGGCATGAAGAAGAGTCATTTCTAAGTTAAACAACTACCCTGTTCACCTCAAATTAACATCACGATTCCAAGAGGTACATGATGACATAAAGAACAAACTTTCACACACGGTTCTAGGATACACATATCAACTTCCTCTTTGA
Source organism: Flueggea neowawraea (assembly GCA_948243855.1). Taxonomy (NCBI): domain Eukaryota; kingdom Viridiplantae; phylum Streptophyta; class Magnoliopsida; order Malpighiales; family Phyllanthaceae; genus Flueggea; species Flueggea neowawraea. Next base: position 3,054 of record CAODLS011823223.1, on the reverse strand, counting down.
TCTTCTTGGCTTTGATCATCCGATTCTCTGTCAAAGACTCCCCACGCTCTGGTAAAAGTTAGAGAAGATAGAGTTAGGGTTTCGGAAGGGGTGGTTGTGCAAATCTCATCCGACGAGGCAAGGTGGCGCCGAGATTGATTCGCTAAGTCACGGTGGTTGCTTTAGTTTGGTGGGTTCAAAGGGAGGTTGTTAGCTGATGATTTGTTTCTTGCTAGGAACATGTGAGTCAGGGTTGAAGGTGTAGAATCGGAGAGATGTGTAGGCCTGGGTTTTAGAAAGAGAAGTAGAGAGAGGACTTGGTTTCGAGAGAGCGAGAGAGAGAAAATGTTTGGAATGACTATGTTTTTTGAATTTAAGAGAGGGTAGTTTCGTAAAGTTGTATTTTCGTTAACTCCATCAATGCATGAAGGACTAACTTGTTATTTCCGAAAATACGAGGATTGATCTGCTAATTAAGGTAAACCTAAAGAATTCAAAAATTAATTTTCCTACAACTAATTTGTACAGATAATATCGTAAGCTTTTAATGCAACCACAAAACTTGAATACGTGGACTTTTATAAGGAGCCTTTGTTGTTATTAACCCGATCAAAAAATCCATGTTGGAGGGATATTCACGTCAACTTATGGGTCATTTGTGGAAGGACCCTTGGAAGTTTCAGACACTTTGAGCTTTCTTTTTCATCGAAAAACATTGAACTAAAAACAAAACTTTCAACGACTCACATTCATTCAAGATGATTCCACGTGTGCAATTGCATCGTCACCACCCAACAAACCCCTTTTAATTAGTTATGTCCCTGGTAGAAACTCCATTAAATCTGTTTTATTATTTTTTTCTCTAATATTTGATCAAACTATATTTTAGCATTTTCCGAATGAATGCTTAAGTTATCCACTGGTCACTGAATTGTTCAATAATAAGAAGTAAAAAGATATTTTTATTGTGGATCATGTTCATAATGATTACCAGACTCATTCGAGTAGTATTCGTTTTAGGCTAATTCTTAATATGCTTATGGTTTTTGATCTTAAAAGGACATCTCGGTAGTCTTAAAAAGTGGTATATTTACAAGCAATCATTAGTTTCAACTTCTAAATGATGCAAGATTATGCGGATGATGAGGGTTAGAAAAACATGTTTGTAGTACCTAAAATAGCGTTAAACAAAGCTTGCAAGAGAAGGTACGTGAGGAATTACTTGAGGGAGGAGAATTACGGAATGACATAAGCAGTGGCGATTATGGGGAGGATTGAATTTAGTATGGTGGGTCTAATCACGTCATCTAATTACCTATGTGGAGATGCATGATCACTTTCTGTGACAAGGACTTGTTCCTTTGAGAGCTACCACCAGTCTCATTTCCAGGAAAAATTTTATATATATTTATGTTCTTCATTTTGTTAAAATTAATGATATTATTTAGAATTTTCTCCAACATTACCGCGTTTACTCATTCTTCCAATTTTAGTCCAACAAATATGGATGTTAATGGATAAGGATGAATGTCACTCTACAAAATCATAATGAAAATAAAAGGATTAATGGATATCTATCTACTTGTTTATTACTCACTTAAATTTGAAATATTTTCATTGCTCACTAACATGTGAGCTTTATTTTTTAAGTAGAAAGGTTATTGATTGTATTTTAGAGTAAAGAGTAATTAGTATAATCCAAGAAAAATTAGAGGTGGAAAGAATATTCAATAAAATTCGACTAGCTATTTAGACATTTCTCAATATTATTCGAACCATAAGCTTCAAGAAAATTCAATTATTTGGAATGCTTTATAGTCGTAACAAATATGGCATATCCAAAGACAATTATAATTTGGACTCGGTTTCTTCTTTCTTGGTAAAAAAAAAACCTTTCAAGTTTTTAATTATGAATTTATTTTTGAAATGCAAACTTGGAATTATAAATTTATAAATGAAATACAAATAATTTTCTTTTTTTTTGTTAAAAATAGGAAGCGTAAAACTTGGACTCGTAAAAGTCTGGGAAGTTCAGATTACGGTTTGAGAGTGGGAAGCCAAGTAGTCCAATCCACGTGGTTGGAAACACAGACTCTCTCTCTCTCTCTCTCACTCACTTTCTGTGTCTCAAAGCTATATATAACTCAGACAAGGACGAGGTTAGCTACGGTAGTTTTTGCCTTTGAATGCCTCAAACATTCCATTTCAACAACACATTCAACTCAATCCGTACACCCCTTCAATCCAGGATTCTGTCTTTCCATAATTGAACACTTGCTATTTTCGTCCTCTGTTTTTTTTGGTCACTAGTCCACAATTCGAGGTAATGCCTTTCCCCTATTTTCGTCAACCTTGTTGCTTCATTTGCTCTTTTGTTTACTTCTTTTTGGTTTTTAAGATTCTTTGACAATAGAAGCTTGCTACAATGGTGAAGTTTTGTTCTTCGTGTTTCCTTTTTGTGTTGTTTATTGTAATGTGTTTCAATCTCTTTGAGGTTGTTGGTTTTGGTTTTTATGGTTTGTAGATCCATCTTATTTCAATGATGGCTTCATTTTAATCTGATTCATCATGTTCACATGCAGAAGATTTCTGGTTTTTTCCATATTCCATGCTGTTTAGAATAAATGGGTTCTGCAAATCTGTATTTATTCAGTTTTGTACTCAAATGGTTGCAATGTTCATGGACCATTCTTCATTGTTTCATAAATTTGGTTATCATCATACATGCAGTGTTGTAATTTTTGCGTAACGTTTTTGTTTTGACAGGAATCAGGACCCGATAGCTGGAAGAAATCTGTTTCTTTCTTGAATGGGAATTTCTTTTTCATGTCCGTTTGCCGAGTCCAATGATGTTGAGAATGCAATAGAATCTGTGGTTATTAAATCTATTAGCTTTGGAGATGATGAAGTTAAAACACCTGTACGAACAGTCATTTTTGGTAGGCAGGATATGGAAGCCAAGATACTGGAATCAATGGGTTCTGGAGAGATGACAGTAGAAAGATCTGTTAGTTTTAAAGGGTCGGAATTGGAAAAGATGATCTCCTTTAAAGCAGCTTCATTTGACAAAGAAAA
>CAODLS011823196.1:0-13307 GCA_948243855.1 Flueggea neowawraea | reverse complement strand
TTTTTATTTAATCTTAATTATAGATTAATCCAGCTGATTACTGATTTTTTTTATTTATAAATTGCATACTTAGGCCCTTGAGATGGCAGATCTAAAGGAGCAAGGATCAATCAACGACTTGGCATGTGCCATCCTCAACGTTTTTGGAATGTACAGTACAGTTGCTTAATTGTATAAACACCACTGTCATATAAAATCAATCTTTGAAAAAAAAAAAGGTCGAATTGGTTGTACTACTATTCTTTGTATAATATATTTGTTTCATATATAGAGTAATATGCCAAATTTAGGTAACTCAATTAGTAAACACCCGCATATAAGATCTAGAGATATTGAGTTCAAACATCAAGGATATTCAGATATTAATGATTATTGTTGAGAAAGCATTTTATTTGTATTTTCTTTTTATTACACCCATTAGTTTCTTTTCTAAAACTACGTCTTATTTTTTTCATTTGCTATGTAAGAGGAGATTAAATTATATATTTCTGCTTTCTATTATTCCTTTATCATTCTCCATTACTGTAAAGCCCCTCAATTCCCGCTCTATTCAACTTTTCACGTTTTATTCATATATAGCGTTAAATCACAGCCGAGTTGCTATTATTGAAAATTATACATTTTATTACTTCGTGTGAAAAGCATATATTATTACTTAATATTAATTTTCTAATAAAATTATTAATTTTTCTTATTGTAGCTATTGAACTTTTAACTTTGTATGTAAATTGGTAATTGACGTTAACATTTTATTAAAATTATTAACGGAATTGTAACTTAGTATGTTAACTTATTAACTTGTCCATATTAATACTTTCCTGACTAATTATTGTTTAATAACACTATTTCTGTTACTCTGTATAATTCAATAATTTTTCATAAGCGGGGAGGGAATATTGTGGGAATATATAACAAGTGAGAGTATGGGAAGAGAGTTAAATGGAGTGGGGGCTGTGGAGAGTCCCAGATGCACCTTAATAATAATAATAATAATAATAAAGGAGGAAATAGTAAATAAGCAAGTTGAGTGAGAAGTGATTAGGTAGCAGGTATGGTATGGGGAACAAAAGGTGTTTAAGAAGAAAGCTTCCTCATTATCCGGAAATTAGTAATCAACATAGCATGCGTTGGATTTGGACATTTGGTTTCCCCTCCACCCTCAAACTTCTCATCTAGGACAGCATGGGCCTAATGTTGTCCAAAGCCCACCTCCTGCCTTTCCCTACATAACAACTGACAATTACATCATCCCATCCAATCAACAGAAGTTTAAGTCAATTCATAAAACGACATTTTCTCTAACAATTTCTAATTTTAAAAAAATCTCTATATCTTTCTATATCAATATCTCAATATTTTAATTTAAGAAGATTGACTGTAAGCCAATTTATATTTTTATATAAATAATATCATGATTTTATTTATTTGTAGTGGAGGTGAAATGTTATGCTATTAATTCTAACAAGATTTGTTTTTGTGTAAAATTTTCGGGTCCGTGGCCCGATTTTGATATTCAAGCGCATCGCCACGAAACCGTCCATGACATCGACATTTGTCAATTCAATTTGACCTCCATTAATGTGAAGGAGTAATCATCAATTAACTAAAGTTTGAATTCATTTTGCTTGATTTCCACTATTTAATTTATATAGAGTCACTCTCACTTCCATTCTTCTGAAGTCATAGTAAAACACATTTATTTATCTGGTCGTACAAATTACGATATCAAGTCATTCATGAAGAAATTTAGGTTTAGAACTTGACCAAGGCATTAATGAAGGGCGTGAAGAGCATGGTGTGCTTGTCTGAGAGAAGCACTGTGATATGGAATCCCTTATTTTAAGAGCGGGACCATTCCATACCATCGGCTGCACATGAAAAATGGCCGACCTGTGGGCTTCTTCAATGGCTTTGCAGGTCCTGCTTCAACTGCACATGGTGGCGCTTAAATTTAAAAATGCTTCTATGATTGTTAAAGATCGCAATTGACTAGTAACTTCCGCACTTGAAGTACGACATGACTTACCTGAATCTCATAGTCAGACGCATCAATTGGTAACAGAAAATTAGTAATTACCGTACAGAACCTGAATTTTGCAACTAAGTAAATCAAGCTCTAGAGTCTAACTGTTGGAAATTAAACTTGGTTTAATAACTATAATTATACAAATGGATGAAGAAGCTTGCATAACTCTAAATATTTTGGTTAGGTCAAATTTTTTAATGAAAAATAAAATACAATTAAACATTCAAGAAAAAGAAGTCAAGTTTAAGACAATTTACAAGAAGAAAAACTCAAATTGAAAACTATTACTACTATATAAAATAATGAACTTTCATCATTTTATAATCTTTTGAAAATTTAGAGTTTGAGAGAAAAACTCCAACAAATTTGTAAGAAAAAATAGTATAATGTGTATTTTGTATTTGAGAAATAGCTTCTCAAATCAATATCAATATTTGAGTGTGTGTTTTTGAATTCAACCTATTCTCAAATTATTATAATCTTTTCTAATTGCCAACATTAACTTAACTATTGATAATCGGATCTTGTAATCAAGATTACCTATGAATTATCTGACAAACGATAATAATACCCAATTGCGCTAATCGAGGAAGTTTGCATTTTATTAATTGCCGAAAATCATGCAGCAGAAGGGTTGAGTCTAATTATTAAGCAAAATTTACTGTAATAAAAGAAGTATAGAAGAAAGACAAAACTGTACATGTGTGGTTGATGTGTTCAAGGAATAGTAGATCCGAAGTTCTTACAATCCACTAGTGACTTCTGGACCCTGCCTTGACAGAGGAAGTAGGCGTCAGGACACCTGTACAAGCAATTATCGACCAGGCTGATGTCAGCAGAACCCGGTCTCAATCCTTTAAGAAGACTCGGGATCGGACCGAACAGGTAGTCGCCACCGAGCAACAACCTCTCAAACGCCGACCTGTTAGCCTTAGGAACAGCTGCTTTCTGCGCATAAAGGGTCGGTATCATCCCTGTAAACTTATTATGCTCCAAAGACAAAGCAGACAGTTTCGGCATTGATCCCAGAAAACCCGGCAATAAACCTTGGAGATTGCTGTAACTCAAATCAACAGCTATTAATTTACTATTCAACCCCATTCTACCCGGAACTTGAAAAAATGAGAAATTGTTGTAAGACAAAGTAAGTTGTTGGAGTGATGGGTGGTTAAAAAGGACTGATAATATAGGACCTGATAACCTATTGTGGCTGAGATCTAAAACCTGAAGATACTCCAAATTGCCAATGTTTTATTGTAAGTCTCCGCGCAGTTTGTTGTTTCGCATTGAGATCTCGACCAGCGAGACTGCAAATGTTGAAGGGAAACGACCGCTGAATTTGTTGTCACTGGCGTCGAGGAAATACAGTTTCTTCAATGAACTAAGATCAGGGAATTCGCCGGAGAAATTGTTTCCTTGGATCTCTAATCGTTTTAGGCTTATAGGAGAACTAAAGCTTGAAGGTACCACACCCTGAAGCATGTTGTTATCAAGGTACAACTCCTCCAGGTGAGACAAAGAACCAAGAGAGGTCGTTATTTCTCCAGAGAGTGATTTCTTGGAAAGGCCAAGTCTTCTGAGCGCATTGAGGTTAGATATGGAGTCAGGTATGGAACCAGAGAAGGAATTTTCAGAAATGTCAAGGGTTTGGAAGTAAGGGAGGTTCCAAGTGGTGGAAGATAGAGAACCACTATAACCCACAGGGTCCAAGGGTGATTTCGGTTACTCGGAAAGAACCGGACACGGCATGATCACACCTGAAGCCACAGGTGAATTTGTCGCTGCAAATGTTGTCGCATGGATCAACTGAGAAGTCCCCTGAGCTGAGACAAGATCCTTGTGGTATGGAGTGGGGATGCAACCCATGTTTCAAATCATGCAGAGCTCGGATATCGCGGGGATGTGTTCTTGAATCTGCCTGATACAGGATGCTTGAAAATGTGACAATGGTGATGAAGAACAGAAATGATGTAGCGTGGATGACATTGTGAGGGAGCGAAGTGCAATGCAAAGTAAGAAGTGGATCTGGGGTTTATTATGATTTGTGTTGGGGAAGCAGGGGAGCAATCCGATAGAAAATCCGGACTTAGTTACTCGATTCTGATTCTGCCGTACAACTGACCACTTGTATATATTCTGATGGACAATCAGCCGGATCCATAGCCGTTGGTTGTGTTTGGAGAAGTGTAATTGGGTCCCACTTCAGATTTGGGTTCCTCAGAGTCTGAAGGTGAAAAATATTTTTTTAAAAAAAAGCAACGGAAAAATGGCTTCAGCCTCATTTGCACAGTAGGTACAGATCAGTTTGGGCAGTGAACAGAGGTCCTAAATCTGGAATTAGATTCTTAGTGATTATTTAATTCGGTCAGAGCTTAATCATTAACAACAGAAATTAAGATTCAGAGTGAAATTAATTGAGGTATCAATGCTGCATCAAGTCATCAAGTGCAGTTAGGCATGCTGACGAACTTGCCCCACAGAAACGCAGTGCTTCAGATGTGAAATTGATTCAGCCAGGTTTTGTAATTAAGGTTTTCACACCCCTTTTTGTTGTTTGTTTTTTTGACTTTCAGGTTTTCAAACATCGGAGCCGTGATTGCTAAGCGTTGAGAACGACTTGGCTTACCATATCTTAAAAAAAATGCTTTCCACCTTCTGACCTGAGATAACAAGCGACCATCTCTAGAAGCAGAATTTACACGCATGGTAACATAGATTGAATTTCTTATATAAACAACGAGAAAGTGCAGATTGAAAAAATTCAGCACCTTCTGATCATATCCCGATAAATGTAATTCCAGCAATGATTCAAACTTGCTGCTCCTTTTGGGTCGCATAATCCAGACACCGCTTCACACACCTTTGGCTTGATTCAAATACAAACGGCATTCCCCTTATCTACACACATATTATTCAAACCAGAAGTTATCTATTAAATCATAAGAAAATCCAATGTTGTGTTCAGCATAAAGCAAAAAAGAAGAAAATGGATATAGTTTCTGATATGCACAACAATTATATAGAAAAAAAAAAGGCAAACATGCTTAAGAACAGCAAAGTGCTGATTGAAGAGCCATAGAAACTTACCTCAATTAAGCAACTGGAAGTAAGGCTTAGAATCTGCCCAGGGGCTACTTCCTTATCGTTCACTGCGATAGAACCCTTGCTGAGATTTTTAATATGGAAAGATCCACTTTTATCCAAATATATCATTGCCTAAATGAATGAAATGGACAAGTTATTCGTAATTCAATCTATAAAGGAAGAGATAGCTATGCGCAAGGTTGCAAAGCAAATAAAAGTCATAATAGACACTTAGCGAGAAGAAAACATTGTAGTAATGCAGCGCAAAAATGGAAGGCGAAAAAGCTTTTCAACGCAGATAGGACAACAATTCAATGCCTCAGACGGTCTAGGCCTCAAAATCATGTACAGTGCACAAAAACAATTCCAATTGAGCAAGTCTCCCTAAATATTGTTGTTGCAACAATGACTAATTATGGTCCTGTATCTTTCAAATAAAGAATTTTATTTCTGCACGTGCATTTACTTGGTTTGTGCAAGCCTGCCTGCTCATGTACATCAGCACAAGCTCCTGTATCTTTCAAAATTAATGCATGTCATTTTTCATTTCATGCATATTTCAAGAATTTTCTTGTCTTTACACCACAAAGGACCAGAAGAAGCAAAGAAACTCCTCTAAGAGAAAATGTAGAGGGAGCAACATATTGAAAGGAACATGAAAATTCCTCAGATTTAATAAACTTTAATACCAAAATAGATGCAACAGAACACTTCACATTTATGGGCATATCACACAAACAAACGGGGGTCATCACAACAAATTCACCTGTCGTCGAGATATTTTATTAGCAGGCCCTTCCCTTCCCCAGTCAATGTCAACGACAATGTCATTGGTTGCTCTACCAAGCAAGACCTGCATGTATAATATGAATAGGTAGCGTCATTATCATCATTCTTGCAGCACAAATTTTGAACACATGTTCTGAAACTAAGTTCTGAAAATAGAAACAACCAAAACTAGTGATCACAGGTTCCATGCTTTGTAAACTGCTCCATCCATATAGGTAGGGGAGAGAGATTAATTTTGGATGCATTAATCCCACATGAGCATGCAATCATTTGAAAGCAACTAAACTACACACCAATTTTAAGTAGTAATAACTTCAAAGTCAAGTACAGCAATTTCAGCACTAAACAAACAAAGTACTAATTATTTTGAAATACCTCAGGTTTCTTAATATAATGTTTGGAATGACGGCCATACAGCACAGCAAATGCTCCATGAGATGCAATGGCTCTTTGCATAAAAGAATGAGCACTCTGTTCTAGCCTCATGATAGCCCTCTTCGTGTCCTCGTGCTGGTATCTTAAGACTGCAGAAAAAAATATAAATATATGCACTCAGATCTGCTATATGCAAAGGAAAAAGTCAAATAATCAGACAAATGATAGGCAAACAATGCAATTCATTAATGAACCTGGGTATTGTGACTATAAAAAAAACCACCAATGAAATGCTAAAGTACCACAGAGTATTGCTTCTTTGTAAAATTAGCCATGGACAAGGAAGAAAGAAACTGATACACTAGATGGTAGCAACCAACAGTGTCCACAAGTGGGAAAAGAAAAAGACGCCGATACTAAACTTTATTACCAGATTGTCTACGGGTCTAACTTATAGGGTTTACAACATCAATCAACAACTATAGAGGTTTATTACATTATAACCACGGAATATGCCAGTGGTCAACTCAAGAAGCAAAATTATTTAGTGATAAACTAAACCACTGTTTAGACTGTACACTACCTTCCTCACAGGAATATAAATCCTGGTCTTCTGGATCCAAGTCCATATCGAGTATCTAAATGCAAATAAAATTATGAAAATTGTTAAGAGAGAGGGAGAGGAAAAAATTTTGGGATAAAAAAACTAAAGCAACAAAATAATTTTTAATCACCAGAAGATAAGCATCGGACTTACCATTGCTTCAATATCTGAATAATAAGGTATATCATCATCACTCCCCATAGACTGCTCCTCTGGTTCAGATATCGCATGATTAACAAGTTGCACTGAGGCAGTTACATTGCGATGATTTTGAAGTGTTGCTGGAGCATCCAATTCCTCTTTAATGCCACAAGCATTCGCCTGGGGATGACATTTTACAGAATCAACTGAATTATGATTCTGCTGCTTCACCAATGCATTTTCTGTGATTTCTTCCTTCAGTTTAACAGGTACAACTTTTACAGAATGAACTTGACTTGAAACGCCATTAACCTTACCTGCACTCATTTGAGCTGATTTGCTACTTGGCCACTCAAATTTAGCCCCCTGATCATGAACTGGATGGAGCGAACCAATTTCAGGAATTGTCGGGAATCTCACCATCTGAGAAATGATCTTTGATTGAACATGATTTTCTGGATTTTTCTTCACCATAGGACCTCCACCAATTTGCTGATTGCAAGATACTTCTTTAGCTGATGTTACATTTGATTCATTGGCATATTGAAAATTTCTTCGTGCAAGGGGAGAAACTGATTTTGCACTGGGATGATTTGTAAAAACTATATCATCATTGCATGGGACCTCTGGATCTTCAGTGTTCAATGTGCAGCAAATAAATCCATCAGTTAGTTCAGGACATTGAGTGTCTGAAGCTGATACCAGTGATGGGAACTGCACCTCTTCGACCAATTTGTCACTGTGGTGAGACCCTCTACTTTGATCCAACTCTCCAGGACAAGCACTAGAATGATTTGTGGGAAACACTGGAGTTTATGATACTTCAGCATCCGCTAGATTGTGCATATGGTCTTGATTATCATTCGGTGAGTTCAACAAAATTGAACTCAGACCATCATAGTAAGAATTATCAATTACCTCTTTTCCATCAATGTCCATAAATAAAAGGTCTTCCTCAGTTGTAAAGTCCAACAGTGCATTGGAAAGTTCAGCAAGATAATTTTCCGCATTTGCAGTTTCATTTTTCAGCTCCTCAATTGGCATTTCAAGTTTTATGCCAGAGTCTCTGCAGAGAATGTCATATCCTGATGAGCATGCATTCACCGCCTCATCATCACGATGAATTGAAAATGTATTTCCAGCCTCCATATCCTTTTTACTCAAGCTAAGATCCATAGTAATACATGGGTCTGGAACACCTTCATCTGATCTCCAAATAAGCATCTCAGGAAGTGGAGATGAGTAATCCAAATTATGAAATGATGCACTGCACTCTGGGATTGGCGAACTAAAGACATGATTTCCCTCATACTTGGAGCATCCATTTATTGGATCACCATGCACCTGCAGTTCTTTCAGCTGGACAAAGTTCTCAACTGAAGTTTTATTTCCGGGGTGTGAAAGATTCTCTTCTACCATATGCAGAATAGTTTGGTGTTTGTTATGTACATTGTCCTGACCCAATGGGTAATTCTGTTGAACTGTGCTCTGGAATTGATCATGAAAGGCACCATCCTCAATTTGTTGAAAACCATCATGCATGGCATCAAAACCACTTTCCTGAAGCGTGAAATGATTGGCAACTGAATCTCCAAGACCATAATGTACAGATAAAGGCTCATCTTTATTTTCAATGAAATTGCTGTTATCAGGTCCCACAAGAAAACTCAGATCCAGGGAGCTAAATGGCTCATTGCGAATTCTTTTAGGAAGAGCATAGTAGCAGTTTCTCACACTTTCTGCTTTTCTCTTACCTAAAGTATTTTTGTTTTCTTTTGAACTTCCAGATCTACAGAATTTTGATGAAAGAGCTGGTACAGAACATTCATACTCAATCATGTGGAAAGCAGCATCAGCAGAAACAACTGGATCATAAAGAAGAGAATGCCACCGTTCTTGTAGTTCTCTAACAGTAAACTTTCGAGAAAACTGCACCGCACCTTTGGCAAGTGATTCCAAGGAAGCGCCAGCCTGCAAACAGTTGATATATTTTAGAGAAACCATTATCCTTCTTGATAAGTGCAGATAAGGGTTGTACCTTCTACTAGTATTATGCATGAATGACCTTTATATCAGAATTTCCATCAATGTGCCCATTCTTATAGACATTTGAGTCCCTAGAGCTCCCCAACACCATTTAGCAGGCAGATGCAGATGATGAGAACACCATGGGTATGTTATGTCAACTAAAAATGAAAATGGGCACTTGCCAAAGAACCAACTTCTATTTAATACAACAATATAGTAACGTCTTTTATTGTTTTAGTCAAAAAAATTATGCTGCACTATCCAGATAGATTAAACTGAAAAGTCCGTAAAGATTTGCAAGGAACAACCTGGAAAACATTGACATGTAAACTCAAAATGGTTCACCTAAAACCATATAATTACTCAATGTTACATAATGCAAATCACAGTTAACCTATTCAACGTGACAAAGAGATCAAATACATGCACATGATTCCTCCCCTTAAAGAGGTATGCACAAGAAGCAATTTCAGGGATCAGATCTACACAATTCCATAACAAAAGAAGTCCTGTATAAAATAATGCAATTCTTAAATTCCATAATTTGTTCTGCAAACTTGTGAAAGTAGAAAACCCACTTCACATATGGCTCAACTTTTTCGGTTTTAATCCGGGCACCAACAGTAACAGTAAAACTCATCACTGAAATCGCAAGTCTGCTCATAACATGCTCGGTTTACAACAAACCCAAAATCTACCCAGCCTAATGAAGCACAAAGCCTCATAAAAGTACCAGCAAAAAAATTACACTACAAACCTAGAAACTAAAACAACAAGAAAGAAATTCCCCAATTTCTTCAACACAGTTAGAACAAAAACAGTTCACTAATTGAACAAAAAAAAAAATAGAACCCATATTTTAAATAACAAAGGCAACCTATAAATTAAAGCAAGCAATAACAAATTAATGAAAATAAAATTTAACAAATTCTTCTTTTTTTAAAAGAAAAGGCAGGTGGAGAGGTACCTCGACAGCATTTTTCAACAAAAGGTCATCCTCAGGAATCCAAGAAGACACAGGAGCCAGAGCTCCCATCACTACCCAACTCTTTCGCTTTCTCACAATTTCCCTCACATAAGAAAACAAAACACGCTTCAAGAACCAGTTTTTTTTCTTTTAAAAGAAAGAAAGATAAGAGTGAGACGTAGTGAGAAAATAGAGAAGGCGGTTCTGGAGAAGTTGGCGAGAGGAGGGAATCGGTCGGGCGGTGCAGTGAGTGCGGCTGGGGCTCTCAGGTGACCGGTGATTTCACGCGAAATTAGTGAGTGGGGATAGGGCACGTGTTCAGAACTAGCCGATTTCGGCTGTGATTTTCTCAGGTGACAGCAACCGAGAATTCCTTTCGCTACTAGTTGTTGTCGTGGGCGGTGTTGGTTGACCTTAGACCCTCCACTCATATTTATGTTTTTCACTAGCGAAAGCAGTCTATTCAGGAGTCCACGTGGCGATTTGGGACTTAACTATTAATTGCAAATTAAAATTCTTAATTATTAATTTGATGATACTTTATTAATTTTTCAAAAAAAATAAATAAATTAAGTCCTTTGTTTATTCATTGTCCGTGTATTTTGGTTTTTTTAATGGATATGACCCAATGAAGAATAACAAAAATTGATTTCAATATGGTAATATGAATTAATTAATTGTAATTGGGAAATTTTGGACCAATGGTGAGGCTTCTCTAAACCTTTAAATTAGGAATAATTAATTGGAACCTCTTAGAAAAAAACTTCTTAAAGATTGGTGGTAAACGATAGCAATACTAATTCTTTCAACACTTCTTTAAAAACCGTTTGTATAAAAAATGTTAGGAACACTTTTTTTTGTATTTTTTATATTTCTTATTAAAATTTGTCATATATTATTTTTATAATCTTTATATATATAAATATTATGAAGAACTTAATTTTCTCTTTCATGTATTAAATTTTGATTAGAGAGTAAAAAAAATGTTGGTAGCATTTGCCTTTGAATGTCATTTGCTGGAGAGGAAAATAAATGCATGTGTGCTTCTTCTGCTTGTGGAATTAAATAAACCTCTGTTATTCTCATGTACATTACTGACAAAATAGTGAAATTAAATAAACCTCTGTATAATTTACCTTCTGGCTTATAATTGATAAATTAAATCGCAAGAGATATTCATAATCAATTCTATAGCTAAATAAGTTTAGTTTCTTGCTCTTAGAAACAGAGTTAAATAAGAAAAAATAGTTACGGAAAGAAAAACATGATTTGGGTGAACAAAAGCATGTAAAGCACAAGTGTTAAACATTTACATCATTGAGGACCTAATGTTGCGAGCAATGCATAATGATTCAGGCACTGTACATCAACCCACATCGTTGTATAAATGTGCCCAACTTTGCGGTAAGTTGTCTTACAATAGGTCCGACTCGAACTATATAATCTCTCGGCTCACAAGTCAAGACTCCGCATTAATGATTTCCTGTCCTATTTACATGGAGCGGAGTTTTGTTGGAAATGCAAACATGTGATTTGTTTTGGCCAAAGACATGTGAAATTGGAAGGGACGTACCACGCTAGCTGTTCATATTGACAAGCTTTTCACTGACAAAAAAAATGGCAAGCTTTTCAAAAGCACACTGTTTAAAAAAAAAAGGAAAGTTGACAATTAGTGAGTTTATTTTTGTTAGACGTAATCTAATTTAAAATATTTGAAGGGATATAATTGAATTTAATAAGAACCAAATTTCATTACCCTCAGTTGCTAGGACAAAGTGGAAAGTCAAGCCAACAGCTTTAAGGTTCGTTCTCCAAAAAAAATGTTCCCTCTCAAACTTTAGACTCAATTGCCATAAAACTCAAGTGGTGTCTTAATCACTTGACTACCAACTACGGTATAAACACGTTGTATTTTCAGTCTAAACAAATAAAATGAGCCAAATATGCAAATATTACTATAGTATAGGCAAATTAGTGGCGAAGTGCTACAAAGGCATTGATTGAAATGAATGTTCCAAATTAAAATATTTTTTCATGCATCTGATTGATCACTTGATACATAAAACCATGCAATTTGATTGTTACGTTCATAGCACACACATCTAACATCGGGTCGATTTAGCCAAATAGCTTAAAGGGTTTCCCAGGATGTGATTTAATTAATCCTGGAATTACATTAGTAGCCGAATTCTGAAGTAAGGTGCAGGTGATTTTCGTTCGTAAAGAAACCACCTCTCTCCGTTTCCCGTTACCATTTTACGGCAGTTTGATTTGATTACGAAATGTCACAATTCTTGTTTAAAATCACGTCACGTTGAATTTGTCATTTGGCATTATAAGATCCGAGAGTTCTACGAATGCAAAGGGAACGAAACGTAGGATATTGAAGTGATAGGATATGCAAGTTCAGAGAAGGGAATTTTGATTGGATGGATGATGCAGGTTTTTGAGGACACTATCGTTGTCAAGTCGCGAAGTAACTTCGCTTCCATATCTATATATCATACGTCTAACTCCCGATTCCCGGCCTTGAATTAAAACCAGTGGCAGTCAGGGATGGAGCCAAAAAGTCGGCAACGTGGGGCGGACCAAAATAGAAATATTTCTCCATATTTTGCTAGGATAGAATAAAATGAATATTTCAGCTAGTCGTTATTTCATCAATCAAAATATGACTCACTAACACCAAGTTTACCATGTTTTGTGTAATTGGAACTAAATTTAATGTGGTATGCCTTCATCACAACAATAATGCCCATAATAATTTTCTATGTAAATCTCATAAACCAGTTGGAAAAAAATCTCATAAACCAAATCTGACAAAGAAATATAAAGAACCTTCTATATGCCACTAGTAAAGCAGTGCAACATGAAGCAGAAACCGGAGAGGATGGCAACTCCCTTAGAACATGCTGCATATAAAGGAGCACGAACAAATTTGAATTGAGAACTATCATCCAAAATTCTCATGATTCTACAATGTAGAGTGAGGACAACTCAACATGAACTAAAGGTCTTAATGCAAACAAAAGTAGAAAGTTCAAAGTAGAGCAGCATAAGATTTTTTCAACCAAGTAAGAGCCTTGTTGGATTCCAACAGTTAGCAAATACAACAAGCAGAGACAGCTTTTTCACTAACTTATACCATAACCACTAGGAACAAAAGCATTCAGAAATTAGAAGAAGTAAAAAACACTAAGGATACCTTGGTCATATTCTTGAACTCTGCTTCCAACCTCCTCAACATCTGCAGACTGTTGTAGAATTCCTTCCACCTTGACACCTATAAAAAT
>CAODLS011823185.1:0-14964 GCA_948243855.1 Flueggea neowawraea | reverse complement strand
GCTGTGAGGTTGGTGCTGCCAGGAGAATTGGCCAAGCATGCCGTTTCTGAAGGAACCAAGGCCGTGACTAAATTCACTAGTTCTTGAAGGGGTGGGGGTCTGTTTGTGGTGGTTATGTGTATGTGATTGACTGATTTGTGTTTCTAGGGTTAGGTTTTAGGCTAGATTAGTGTGTTTGTGTAACTTTTTCCTTTCCAATTCATATATGTTAGAATTCATGGTTTTGTAAGTCTGATGGCTTGGATTTGCTTCATCCGAGCGTTCCTATAGCAGTAATGAAATACAAGTTCGCTTGGATAGTTCTTAATTCTGGTGTTGATTTGTTGAAATTTCTTAATTGTCAATATTTTGATGCCTTGCGAAGGAATTCTAACATTTAACGTATTTAATTGGTAATTAACATCCGTTTTTGTTTTATGATGATTAATTTTTTAAGAGTACCTCATTTTTTTATTTACAGTTAAACGACACCGTATTATCCTAAACTTCGGTTGCTACGATTTCAGTTCTCTCACTTCGACACAACCTTTCGCATTCGTTAACTGATACCGAATCTCTTGTCTGTTTGGATCCTTAGAAATCGAGGCGAAACCAGGAAGAAAATGTCAAAAGGACAAGGGTTGCAGCTGTTTGTTAGCAGTTCTCTCTTTTCCCCGCTCATTGCTTGTCTCTTTAGCTATCATATGTATATTGTTATTGATATTATTATTTAATAAATATGAGATATTTTTTTAGTATATAAATTATCTTGTTATTTTATAATACAATAACTTGATAAAAGTATTCATGAATAGTTTATTATGTCATGTGTCATAAATTGCATGATTTGATAGTAAAACCTTAAGATAAAAGAATATTATTATAAATTATCCATGGTCGTTTATTATCATGAAAATAATAATGAGTCAAGATTAGTATGCACTCTGAGAGATGATCATGTTTTACTGGTTATGGATATGAGATGTCATTCAAAACATAGATACATGTTAGGAACATAATATTGGACTAAACCGCTATGAAAAATACTACATATAACATATCATTAGTACTTCTCATCGCAACAATGATATTTGAGTCATTCAACCTGAATTCACCATGAGTTCCTACATGAGGAGTTTTACGTTTTGATGTAGTTCAACATTGTCCGTAACAAGATGGTAATACAAATTATAATTGGACATATAGTAAATTATGTGAAGGAATTTGTCCCGCTTTTATTTGAGTGAAATATCTCTTGGTCACTTGACAAGTAAGACTGATGAAATGCATAGTCGTGCTCGATTGAAATTGATAAGATGTTATCAATATCATTTGTTTTGGTTAGTCTTCTTGGGTATCAAGAAATACTTGATTAAGCTATATAAAGATGACAAGATCTATACTTTATGGTTAATCGAGATATCAAGTGACAAAAGAAATAAATATTGAACTGTTTATTAGGTTTTATCGAGTCATCAAATTCACTTAAGTTGAATAGTCTTAATGACTTGCTAGAGTATGCTTATGACTGGTGGGCCTAAATGATACTTTAGGCCTATTTTCAATATTGAGCGAATCTACAAGGTCACACACTAGAACAAATTGTCCTATATATTTTTATGATGTATCTTACTATTATTTTATGCGAATGTTTTAAATAAAATTAATTAATTAGTTGTTTTAAAATGTACGATAAAATAATTTGTTTTATAGTAGTTTTAAACTAAATTAAATTTCGTTTGATCTAGTTAAAGTAATTTATTTGACTTAATCAATAAAAGAAAGAGTTTTTTTAACTTAGCCAAAGTGAGCAATTTGTTTCACTTGGTCCACGAGGCCAAATTTGCATTTTATCTGTGAAATAAAATGGAGTCAAAAGTAATATATTTTAATGAACAAATATTGAAGTAGTCTATTCTTGTTGGACTAAGATAAATTCTTATAGGGCAAGAATTTAATCTCTTAATAAGACTAGAAATAGGGTTTACTAAAACCTATAAATAGGCATCATATAACAACCCAAAAAGATTTATTATTGCCATCCATACTACTGCAAAAGGAGAAAAAAATAGTAAGGTATTATTTTGAGAGTGTCTTAAAAAATTCGATGCTAGCACGCCTTTGCAGTAGTTCGTGTGGATAACATTAGAGGACCCGTTCATATCCTGTAGCGTCTGTGACTCAATTCAACAACATCTTCTCATCTCTATTTTGAATTAGCGAGGTAAACACATATTTCTTAATCAATTTTATTGATTTGCATAGATCTTTGATGAAATTCGTTGACAATTTTTTTTATTTTTGTTGCGTGTATGGTGTCACAGATTTCAACAGTATCTCCATCTTTCTTTCGTAAGGAGATTGACCATCAAGCAAGGCAACTTAGGCAACAAATGTTCTTGCTTCATTAATTAAAAGGGTAATATTGTAACTTCGTAACTTTTAATGGAAAGAAAAAAAATACCTATAATTTGAGACATTTAAAATAAAAAAAAATGTCTACTAAAATTAAATAGAAGAAGAAGCTAATTTTTTCCCACATTCCTTTTTCTTGATGCGAAGACATATTTATTCCACTATCCTCTTTTTTTTTTTCTTCTTCCTATTCTTATTTTTTCTTCCACTAATTAATTTACAAAGTATTTTTTTTGAAATTTTGAGGTTTTTTTAATTTAAAAATGCACTTGTCCCTTGCATTAGCTATTAAGAGAAAATGTAGAATATTTTATGCGCCCATTGTAATTTTTAACTTGTTATTGACAAAAGAAAATTTTCCTATTGGTGTTCTCAACGTATGAATAATAACGCTTTCATACGATAATCTCCGTCACCCTCCATAAAACTAAACCAAAAACAGCAGCGAGAAACAGAAAATCACACAAAAGAACCAAAAAATTGAAACACAAACAACAAAGGCGCTTCCTATTGGTCCATTCAAAAACACGCGGATTGCACCCTCTAACAATCCTCAACCGTCAATCATTCTTTAATCCAACAGCCACAAAAACCCCACTTCTCAATCCGCATTCGCCCCAATTTCTCGACAGCACGCTATAAAATTGGGATGCAAAGAACCTTGTTGACACTGTCCAAATCACACTCTCTATAATCAAACCGGTTTAGTTAAATCTATTCAAGTCGGATTTTCGGAATGGATACCGGAGCAAAGTTGAAGAAGGGTGCCGGCGGAAGAAAGGGCGGAGGTCCGAAGAAGAAGCCAGTTTCAAGGTCCGTCAAAGCCGGGCTCCAGTTCCCAGTTGGTAGGATCGGGCGGTACTTGAAGAAGGGGAGGTACTCGCAGCGGGTCGGAACCGGAGCTCCGGTTTACTTGGCTGCTGTTCTCGAGTATTTGGCTGCTGAGGTAGCTTCCTTCTCACTCTTGCCTTCCCATTTCCTCTTTTCTCTATGTCATTTCTTTAGTTTATTGTTGCTTGATTGAGAGAAGAATCGAGTTTACACAGAATTAGGCAATTTTGGGTATGACCGGAGTTTGTATGCCAGATGTATGCAATAAGAGTGTCTGTTATGATGTGTGAATTAGATTGATTCTGGGCTTTTGTTAAAGGTGGTGAATTGAATTTTGAATTGATAAAATTGTTAATCTGTGTTTGTAGGTGTTGGAACTGGCGGGGAATGCGGCTCGTGACAACAAGAAGAACAGGATAATTCCAAGGCACGTATTGCTAGCAGTGAGGAACGATGAAGAGCTTGGGAAGCTTTTGGCAGGAGTCACCATTGCTCACGGCGGTGTTCTTCCAAACATCAACCCAGTTCTCTTGCCTAAGAAGACTGAGAAAGCTAGCAAGGAACCCAAATCTCCTTCCAAAGCTACCAAGAGTCCCAAGAAGGCTTGATTTTTAAGCTGTATTAGTTCCTAATTAGCTGTTGTACGTAATTCTGGGAGGTTTTCAGGGGTTTTTAATTTAATGTTTAGCGAGAAAAATTAAATGGGTTATGAAAGAATTTGTGTAGTGTAGTCCCTTTCTAGATCTCTTTTGTTATTTACAATTTAAGCAGTTTACACTTTGTATCTTAATGAAATGGAACTTTTTGTTTCTATTTCTGGGCCTTTGTTGGAATTTGATGCTTTCTTTTCCATTTCTGAGAATTTAGTACACAAAAAAAAAGCTAAGCAGCGAATGATAAGGACATTTTTGTAAAATCAACGATGCCAACCATGGTTTTGCCAATTTAGCGCCTTGTGAAGTTGAGTCAAGCCCTAATATGGAATTTTCTTAACTCTTGTCTTCAGGTTTTTGCCGTTGTCCTCTTAGAGGATTAAAGATGTTTGGAATCCGTGCTGTGAATTTAATGAGTCGATTTCATTTAGCCAGACTCCTATGGGCTCGTCACGCCTCCACCAATTTGTTCGTCGGAGGTCACTTCCATCTCTCTTTTCTTCATTTTTATCCGTTCAATTGCGGAATCTATTTCTATAAATTTCTCACAGGTCTTGTATCTCTATTTAAATGCAATTTTTAAATTCAATGTAACTTAAGCATTGCTAATTTTTACTGGGTCTTGTTTCTAGATTTGTAAGCAATTTCTTATTCAAGGTGACTCACGCCTAGCAGTTGGTTACTGGTTTTTTGATTGGTCATTGTGCTGCAATCGTTTTTTATTTTAATTGAAGTATGAGTGGATTGCTATGGGCTTGAATCAGAAATTAATTGTTCTTAACTTCTTTTATATTTTTTGAAATGAGGGTTGAGAATGCAGAGTAAATTACTAAACTGAATCTATTTTGAGTTGCAGGGCTTTCTTACGACACAAATGAAACTGTTCTAAAGGAGGCATTTGAGCAGCACGGCAAAATTCTTCTAGGTAGTTTAAGCAGGCCTTTACTGGTTATGTGCTGTTCTTTATCAGCAGTTTCAGTATTTTTTATGGTGCAATTAATTGTTCTTTTACTTTGCGTTTTGCAGTTAACGTTATATGCGATCACTTCACTGGGAAATCGAAAGGGTATGGGTTTGTGCAGTTCATTTCTGAGGATGCAGCCAGCAAAGCTTTGAAAGAAATGGATGGTCTGGTCAGTTTTCATATTCTCATCGTTATTAAGCTCTTAGCAAAGACATTTGATTATTTTGGTTCGTATTTAGCTGGTGCTCAAATGCCAGAGAGGTCATTTTGATTACTAATAATTTAACTGCAATGGGAAACACACAACAGATTGTTTGGGCGAGTAGGATGTGGGGGTAGAATCTTGCTGATTGAATAGGGAAAAATAGCGATAAGCAGTACAAAATTTTATTTAATAAAGTAAAGGAAGCTGCTCTTCTTTATTCTTGGTAAACAAGCCCTATAATCCTTTGCAGGCATTCGAGTTCATCCATTTCCAGTTATCTCTATCTTATCTAGATTGATATGTTCATTTTACATGCAATGTGTCTCTGGTTGTATATCATCTTGTTGGGTGATCTATGTTTTTCTTTTTAAGATTTTATTCTACTTTTCAGCTTTTGGATGGCAGAAATATTCGGGTGCAGTATGCACATAAGAGCTAACCAAAAAGGCTGGGATGAAAATCATTATAGAAATATGGTGAGTTCAATTCTCATGCTTCTACAACTTTGCTATGCAGAAGTCCTCCTTCTATACACTATACTTGTTTGCTCCTAACTCATTGGTCTTTGAATATTCATGTAGTTGCAAAACCTTTGGTTGTGTTCTTGAATGTTGATTTTTTAAAGTCATTTTATTTATCGACTCAGGAATCGAACCTGCAACTCATTAGTGTTGGAGTTGACTCTAATACTAATGGTCGAGTGCCGAATTATACATCTTGTAGTTTTCTTTTCTCTCTAATTCATGCATGACGAAAAAAGAAATGGATGAATACATAATATGAATGCTCCTGAACTGTTGGATTAAACTATTATTCAGCAACAATTACGAAATATAATTGGAAGTGTTGAGTCATGTCTATTCTGTTGTCTGTCTGATGGGCTTATTTCCAAAATTCCAACTCCGTGTTCTCTGCAATAGCTTCTCGCGTTATTCAAACTTTAATCATTGTTCTTATGTCAATCAGGGTCCAGATTTCGCTACCAGCAAAACCAGGGTGTATTGAAGTGTTCAGGGAAGACTGGGTGGGGGATAAGTTTTCGAGGCCGTAGGAGGGAGAAAGAGTTGGCATTAGATCTTGCTGCTCTCCTAGTCTCTGGTTTACAGATCCAATAATTAGTAACCACTTGTTGCAAACACTGTAACTATAGATTTCGAAGTCCATGAGACCGTTCCTCTATGTTTTTTCCTCAATTCATACTCCAACATAATATTGAGCTTATTCATAGCTTCTTTTTTTCTAATTTATTAAAACAATGGATTTAAGAAAATTATTAACAGATTTTGTTTCAAGAACATTCTTCAAGTAAATATAAAAAATTATTAAACTGTTTTTTTTGGAAATTAAATTAGTAAAATGTGTTAAGAATTAATAGATATTTTTATGTTTATTTTTGGTAAAATGAATGGATTGTAAAATAATAAAGACGGGCCGAATTTTCAAGTGGAAAGAAATCATAACCAAGTTCAAGTTAAGTCTCCATCGTCGATCTGTTGTTCATCGACGGTTTAAATTCAGTGTCAAGTTCCACGAGGATCGACGTTTACAGCCGCCGATAATCGATAAATCAAACAACAAAGACCGATCCCGCAACATTTCTCGATCCACACAACAGACCAAAAGCACAATCCGTGTCACGACTTCTTAACGAACTCTGTACCGTAGATTATAGCCTCATCAACTGTCCAAATATCGGTTTCTCCTTTCACGCAGATCGATCTTCAACACCGTCGATAAAAAAACTATCCAACGATCATCATCAAACCATGTCCCGTTAAACGTCAAAACTTTTAACCTTCAGAAAGCACAACTTTTAAAATCATTGTCACCGTCGATTCAAATTAAATCCAACGGCTTCAGTCAATTCCTCTTAACTATTTAAATACAACAGAAAAAAGTTGTCCACCACAGCAACATATCTTCTCTCGTCAATTGTTACTTTTTCCGAGAAAATTCCAAAAAATCTTTCTGAGAAAATGTCTGGCCGAGGAAAGGGAGGCAAGGGATTGGGAAAGGGAGGAGCGAAGCGTCACCGTAAGGTGCTGAGGGATAACATCCAAGGCATCACTAAGCCTGCAATTCGTCGTTTGGCTCGTAGAGGTGGAGTTAAGAGAATCAGTGGGTTGATCTACGAAGAGACTCGCGGCGTGTTGAAGATTTTCTTGGAGAATGTGATCCGCGATGCTGTGACTTACACCGAGCACGCTAGGAGGAAGACGGTGACTGCTATGGATGTGGTTTATGCACTTAAGAGACAGGGAAGGACTCTGTACGGGTTCGGTGGTTAGGTTTTGTTTGGTTTGGATTGTAGATCTAGTAGTTATGGTTTGGTTAGTAAGTAGGTTTCGGTTTTCCGTATTATCTTTCAATCAATAGATTTTCAGTTCTATAAAGATTGCTTTTGATGTTTATCGGTGAATTTGCTCGATCCCCAATATTGTCGAAATTTCTAAAGCTAAATGCAACAAGGTTTTAGGAATTTTCAAGTTTGCGTGTTGCGTTCATGTTTCTCAAGTTGTCTAAGCAATTTGATATCTGAGGTTTATCGTTCATGGAAATGATAATGGATTGGCCAGCTGAATTTGGTATTACTTTTTGTTATGAGTTCTGCCTTTTGGGTTGTTGTTCATAAATGAATTTATCATTTATCTTCGCAGATGGTAAAGTTAGGGATACTAGGGTTTGGTATGCAGGTTTGGTTTTTAATTTTTTGCTATAAGTGAGGATGCTTTTCAATTAATGGAGTTTCAATTCCATAAAGGTTGTGACTGCAAAAGAAATCCGTAACAGAGGTTGTCATCGATGTTTGTTTTTTAAATAGGGCGATTCACGAAGTTGCTGCAATGCTTAAAAATAAAAATCCAATTAATGAATCCTTGCAAGGTTATGTATTTTGGTTTTGGAAAGAAGCAACTGAAATCAAGGTTCAGTTAGATGGTAATTTTGAATCTGCATCTTAGGCTCTTGTGAAGGTTCTGTTAAATGTCTTTTTTATGAAGTGACAATAACAATATAGGTCCTGTTAGTGATGAACTATAACGATCCGTTTGGATCTTAAGTGTGATGAGCTATAACATTTGGTTTGGATGAAGTGTTAAGAGCGGATAGGATATTATTATAGATTATACAAATTTTATGTTTTTTTTTTTGTTTGAGAGTTTTGTATACGGAATAAGAAAAGATAAGAGGAAATTATTCATTTCTTTAAACTCTTATTTTCTTAACGTAGAATAATAAAAATTAAGCAAAAAAATATATTTAGTTTACAATTTTACCCTTCTTTTTTACGTATATTAACATATCTTGTTTTCTTATTTAGGGTGATATTTGCCATTAAAAAGAATAATATGGCTTCCGTAATCAAGCAAATATTAGATTGAAATTTGTGATTGATATTCTCATAACTAGGCAGTCAAACAATATTACATAAAAATTTATAATTGTCAAAAAATTGATGAAACTAGACTTACGACTTTTGACTTGGTATTTGGAACTAAGCAATATTAATAAAACTTAATATATCTTTATTCCTCACTAGGATAATGAAACCACTGTATATTGTTATTGATTTAGTATTTGAACAACTCTGTTGCAATTTAATTTGCAGTCTTTTGATTAGAATAATTCTATTGCAATTTCATACAATTATGATAAATTCTAGTAATTATAAATTCTAACGTCAAACTATGTGTTTCTTTTTTTCATTATGAAAGTATTCACTTTTGAGATTCAAGCTCTTGGAAAATTTGTTTGATCAGACTATTTTATTTATTTTTCATAATTTAAATATAATAATTATTTATGTATATTTTATCTAAGGATATTATAGTAAAATAATTATGTAAAATTCTTATTTTATGTTTTATTAATTGATATTTCAGATAATCTATCCCATTCATTTTTAAAACTCGCAAACAATGAAATTTTATAATCTTAACCTATCACATCCTATCCTATCCCACATAATACTAACCTATCATATCCTATTCTATTGAACTTCCAAACGAAGCGTAAATATCGGCATAATTATGACATATATAATACAAATGGTTTTTTTGTTTTTTGCATATTAAGCATATCACACTATTCAATTTAGTATATTTTACTATTCATGCATGCTTGTTTAAGTGACATGTTGAATTCATATAAGCAAAAGATAAAAAAAGAAAAATCTACAATTTTTAATACCTTTATTTTAGATAACCATCTCATTTTTGTTCATTCTATTTTAATTTTATGGGATTTTATCTCAAATACTTTAAAAAGAAATTTAAATTTCTAAAATTCATGAACATCCAAAATGTTTACAGAAATATAACATCTTTTATTGCAATTTTAAAAATGCTAAAATATGATCTTTTGATCACCTTTTGACTGCATGTTAGAAGTTTGACCATGTACTTACCACACGTTGACCATACATTAGAAAGATTGATCACACGAAAAAATGAGTACAAAACGAAAACAAGCTGTTCTCATTTTTTGGGATACGAAAATGAGTACAAAACGAGAACAACTCATTATTTGAGACACAAAAATGAGTACAAAACGAGAACAAACTGAGTACAACATAAGAATAAACTAAGTATAAATGAGTACAAAATGAGAACAAACTGTTCTTAGTGTTGCAGATATGAAAATAAGAACAAAACAACAATAAATCAACTACAAACGAGAACAACGAGCAGATCACATAAAAAATGAGTACAAGCGAAGCACTTTAACCACTACAAAAATGAATACAAATTGTTGTCAATAATACAAATTTTATTGTAAGAAATTTAATTTAAAGGTGTACAAAAGATCTTCAAAAAGTCTCAAAAATTTCAAAGGTAATAAAATGTCTTAAAAGGTATACGTTATAATCTACAAATGTCTACAAAAGTATATTAAATGGTCTCTAAATGTGTACAAAAGTCTTCATAAGTGTACAAAGCTTTTATTTTTAACTTGATGACTAATTTACAATTGTGGGAATTGAAAGTTCAATTCTTGCTCGAACCAAACTGAATTGCCCTGCATATATTGTCTCTAGCTTCAGCCTTGTTTAGATACAAAAAATGAAGAGCAATCTCTGCTTTAATCACGTCCAACGTACCGCTCATCTTTTACCTTACAGAAACCTGCAAGATCATGGTATTAATTAAACCTACAAAGTCCTAGCAATGTTCAAGATTGAAATGAATTTGAAATGCATCAGATAGACTTAAAAGAATTCCCTTTCTGAGTCTGTTACATGTACAAAATCTTGTGATTGATCAAATTCATAATGATGATGCTGGACATTATTCTTTTCAATCTAATGATTCAATTCTATTCAAAATAGAGGCAAATCCAACCCTCGCAATTAAATCAACAAATATCAAAACAAAGAAAAATAACAACACATAACAATAATTCTCATCTCAATATCAACCAATACTCAAATGTTGTGATAATAGAAGTGCTTCATGAAAAAACAAAAACAAGGCCTTTTATTCCATTTAACTTGGAAAAATATCATATATAGGAAAAATATCATATCTATTCTACAGAAGTTCATAAACCTAGCTTAGCAAACAATAACAACAATAAAGAAGGAACCGATATGAGCAAGAATTGAAATTTCAATTCCAACAATAACATGTCAAATATCTCACATTGCTTAGGTTGTGTTGGTCATTTGGGTTTATATTCAAGTGACAACCCTCCTCCCATAAAGTGCATTTTGAGAGTGAGTTAGACCCAATTTAAAATAATATCAAAGCCACCATAGTGCAATGATTTGGGATGGTGTCCGGTCTTGTGTTGCCTTATGCCCATTTATTGTTTAGTTCAGCCCAGTTCGGGCTGAGGGGGTGTGTCAAGTATCCCACATTGTCTAGGTTGTGTGGGTTATTTGGATTTATAATCAAGTGAAAACCCTTCTCCCACAAAGTGCCTTTTAGGATTGAGTTAGGGCCAATTTAACAAATTCTAAAAAAAACCTAAAACACCTGAAAACATAGCCGACAAACCTTAGCCGCACCACCTCTTTTAGCCATTCCAATGCCAAATTAGTTTGACAAAATAGTACTCGCCAGATCGCATTTGACGACCTCTCTCCTCCACAAACTGCCTATCTCCCCTGCAACCATTGCATCTCTTAACTACAAAATAACAAGTTTGTACCAAAACGACATCAAAATTGGGTTATTGTTTTCCAAATCTAAGAGAAGGAGAGAAAGAGAAGTTAGAGGATGGAGGAAAAAGAGAAGGGAGGAGAGTGAAGGTAGAGAAGGAGGCGGAGGAGGAGAGGGAAGCGAAGAGGAAGGTACAAAAAAGATGGAGAGAAGGGAGAGACTTGAAAGAGAGAGTCGGTAGCTAGAAAAGTGAGGAGAGAGAAGAAAAATAAGTGGGTTTGCTAACAATGCAAAAGTTAAAATATTTATGCATTTTTTAAATTTTAATCATAATGGTCCATTAGAGAAAATATAATCACCCCCTCTTTGAAATCTGAAATTATAATACTAAAAGTAAACTCACTAGCTAATTTCCTCTAATTTTATAGACAATAATTACTTTGCACAATAATGAAGAAATTATAGTTTTATTAGTTGTATTTATTAAATTTTATAATTTTTTTTCACTTATTCCCTTATAGTTTTTTCAAGAAAAATACCTGTCAATTCAAACTCAACAATTGGAAATAGTTAAGAACAAAATTGTAACTTTACTAATACTTAGTGAAATTTCTTAAAAAATGTGTTTGTATTTTGATACTGTCAAAATAAAAAATGTGTCTATAATATTAAGATGGAGGGAGTATTTTTTTAATTCAATTAAAAAGGGACACCGATGACTAATTCATAATCTACAGTAGTAATAAATTGATAAGTTAGAATATGCCAAAATTCATGACAGTATTTTTGGTTTGGTTTGATTATTTATTTATTTTTTTCAACTAATATGTTCAATTTTTATTATAAAATTGAATTAAAAATTAAGAATTTTTTAAAAACCAAATTAGCATTTTTACTTATAATAAAATAGGAGCTCTTAATTGATTTATTAATATTTTAAATGAATTATATTTGTCCACTTTTGATTAATTAATTACTATTTATTCTTTACGTTGCATAACAATTTTGGGCAGACAAAACTTTAAGAATTTGAAGTTATATTGTAGTAAATTTTTTTATACTAACAATTGTTATTACATAGCCAATCACATATCAAAATGCAAAAGATAATGCCAAATGTGAACAAAACAAATTAAATAAAGACACTATAATTCAGTATTTATAATTTTAAAAAATAAAAAGTTAACTTTTAGGGACCAAATAGAAAATATTAAATAAATTTTTAATCTATTTCAGTCTATTAAATTTACCACAATCTAATAAATATAATCTATTTTTACAATCTACCGATTTAACCCACATGAAACAAACACACCAAATTGTTGTCCATGAGTTAGGCATTTAGTTTGTTTGCAACCGATCCTGACTCGGTGAAGGGGACGAGTTTTCAAATCAGTAAACCTAAATTACAATTCAGCATAGGAGATTTCAATTGCATCGACGCCTTGCACCCTTATTTTTATATATTATTTTTTGTTTTGGATTTATATTTGATTTGTCGTGTTTGTTGTGGAGATTTTCCTGTTGTTAAGTGCAGTGGAGAAATTTTATTTTATAAGGAGAATTTTGTGTCAGATTTTATTGAGGGTCACATTTGGTTTGACTTTTGATGATGGAGGATTGGAGTGAAAGGAAGCACGTGAAAATAATTTCTTAAATAACTAACCAACTGGATTATTTGTATGAGTCGAATTTTGACGCATTTGAATTTAATTATTTAATAAAAAATTTAAATTTATTTGAATTTTAACTTATTTACTCCACAAAAAATATTTCAATATGTTTAAATTATACTCATAAATTTGAAATAACGGTCATTGATTCAATTATTGATGATAGTAAATGAGTCGATTATTTTTTAAAGATTTCAATATGTTTAAATTATATCGATAAATTTGGAAAAATGGTCATTGATTCAATTATTTATGATATTAAATGAGTCGATTTTTTTTTAAATTGTCTCCTTTAGATAGAGCTTTAAAATTAATCTCAAACTTGATTCATTTGTTAAATGGACTCTTCTCGAATAGAATAATCAACTACTAATAAGTTGCTTTGGAAAATACATGCCTACCTTAAAATGTTTGTCTCCACTCATGCACCGAACATGTAAATGAGTGACACATAAGATAGTGTTTCCACTGTTGAAGTATATCGATACTCATTTATTTATGTGAATGTGATGCATGAGTGGGTACTCATTTATTTACGTGAATGTGATGCATGAGTGGGTACATATTTATAGTATAAATAAGTATTTTCCTACTTTCTCTGCCTCTTACACACATTTTTTTATAACAAAAATATGAGTAAGAAGAAGAGAAAATTTTAATTAAATTATATATTTTAAATTGCTATGTATCCTATACATAAAATCTCATTTATAAATGAATTTTTCTTAAAATTTAGCTCTATTTTTCTAGATTTCAACAAAGCGGCATGTAACACATGCATGCCAAACCATTCCCCTAACTTTCAAACTGTCAAGCAAAGCAAATATTACAGCGACAAGAATTACAGTCTTCTTAAATTTGGCGATATTCATGAAACATCAGATCTTAGGATCACTACATATAAAGCAACATATCAAGATGCTGTTACTTGTGTTCTAACAGTTATGGAGGACTTCTCTTGCATTGCTCTCCTCTATATCTCCACCATCTCTATCTCCTTCTTAACATGGAGTTTGATTATTTGTCTTTCTTATATTTTCTGGTTGAAGCCACAAATTTGTCGACTTAAGCTTAGGAAGCAAGGAGTCAAGGGTCCCTCTCCCTCTTTTCTGATGGGAAACATTCAGGACATGAAGCGAATGATGCCTCCGTGTTCTGTAATTCCCAGCATAAATATTGATTTCTTTCCGACTGTCTTCCCATATTTCATGCACTGGACCAAGAACTATGGTACTCTTATTTCTTGGTCTAACTTCGCGATTCAAAAGATTATTTGTGGTTCAGTAGTTCTATCTTTCATAAATGTTTTGTTTTTGATCGAAAACTCGCGCTAATCAGCATGTTTACACCTACTTATCAAAAAAAGAAAAACATGTTTACACCTAGAGTTGTAATTGAGTCGAGTTTTGTTATGTCAAAACCGGGATTGTTTATCAATAGTGTCGTAGCCTTATTAGTGGAGTCAACTCCAACATTAAAAATTTTAGACTTTAAATTTCGTTTTAGTTAGTTATTTTTAAGTTTGAGTTTAGACACTGAGTTTTAACTTTTAACATATTCAAATTAAGTTTATTTAGCCAACAAACCACTTAAGTATGTTCGACAAATTCAAATGCATTGTTTACGTTTGTTAATCAAACTGAATATAAACGAGTTCTTATCTAGTCACTTACAATATTCGACAGGTCGCACATACATGTTTTCGCTTGGAGGAATACATTTGTTGTATACAGCTGATCCTAAGTTGGTGAAGGAGGCAAGAGTGTTCAGATCACTGGACCTTGGAAAACCTGCTTACTTGCATAAGGAACGTGGAGCTTTACTAGGCAAAGGCCTAATCACAGCAAATGGAGTTGTCTCGTTTCACGAGCGAAAAACTATTAGCCCTCACCTCTACAAGGACAAGATTAAGGTCGGCGTGCATGTAATTCAATTATGTAAGATCGGATTCAGAACTAATGTTAATGTTGTTTGAGTTGCTTCCAGGACACGTTGAACCTCGTGGTAGAATCTGGTAACTCATTAATTAAATCATGGGATTTCATGGTTGATTCCGAAGGCGGTGTTGCGGATGTATTGGTGGATGATCATGTTAGAAGCTACACTTCAAACATAATCTCCAAAATGGTTTTTGGTGATGACC
>CAODLS011823033.1:0-11878 GCA_948243855.1 Flueggea neowawraea | reverse complement strand
TTTCAGGAACCTGTAAAAGAATGCTTCCTGTTTCAGATCATCAACAAAATATAGAACAAAAAATAATACACATCCAATTATTACAAGTTATACTCACATAGCACTAGTAGTCCAAGCAAGGTCCTGAACAACATCAAGAGCAGCATGCAATACGAATTGATGCATCTGAGCAGCATCTTCTCTCTGACAAAAAACACATGCAGTCAAAACCTCAAACTAAAAAAAAGAACGTAACAAGTTACAGCTTTGAACACAGTTCAAAACTTTAAAATGACCCAACAACATAAACTAAACAAATAAAATACACAATTGCATTTATAACAAACAGTGATCAAACTTTTGAAAACTTTTGAGTAAATTCAAATAACTCTTGGAAATTGAGATGAGTAAATAAATTAAAATAACCCAACCTTTAGGATTTGTGTCAAAAATAGCCTATACTTTAAAAAATGACTATAGAAATCCTGAGCTTTGAGTTTTGCTTAAAAAATAGATTGGTGTTAATGTGCCGTTTGTTTTTACCGTTATTTGTCACACTGGATTGATTACGTGGCAAGTCCACATGGCAACTTATGAGGAGCGGCTTGAAAAATGCCAAAAAGATGTCATTTTGGCGTCAAATTAAAGAAATCTTAAAAAAATGTCAGAATTCAAGCAGCATTGTGTTAGCCAAAACGACATCATTTTGGCATTTTCTCTATCACTCCTGACAAGTCGCCACATGGACTTGCTATATAATCACTCTAGCAGAACAGATAACTGGAAAAACAAATGCCACGCTGACTCCGGACTCTTTTTGAAGCATAACTCAAAATTCAGAAATTTTAGTCATTTTTTAAAGTACAGGCTATTTTTTACACAAACCCCAAAGGTCAGTTTATTTTGATTTATTTACTTAATTGAGATCTATCAACCAAAATCAATGGTCTGATAAACAATAAAAGTTACCTTTGTAGCAGATCCAACTTCAGCTTCATATATAGGAATGTCATTTCTACTGACTATAATGAAGCATGCTGTTGTTGCCATTTCACAAGATTGCAATCACTGATGTTTGTTACAACCCCTACATGAAATGATATTTATCTATAAGCGGTATCAACCAGTTCAAATCTGGACAAATTCTACCGCTACAATTCTAAAATAAATCATTTCAAACTTTTAACCAATTCAAATCGGTTCAAAAAACTCGAAATCGGTTCAAATCTGCACAAATTCTATGGCTACAATCTTAAATCAGTTCAAATTTACAACCAGTTCAAATCAGTTCACACACTTCAAGCCTATGGCAACAATCAGTTCAAATCAGACACAAACCACTTTCAAACTTATAATCAGCTCACTTTGTCGCTAATTAAATCAAAAACAAATTCACTTTCTCCTATTCTCGCCACAAACCAATTCAAAAACCCACAATCACAAAAAAGAAAGAAAGAAAAAAACAAATCACGTCAAAAAATGAATATTAAAGGGACAAAATGAATACCTGCAATAACAAACCGTCTTTTTCTCGTCACAAATCGCGTTAGATCGAGCGAGAGCGAAGGGAGGTCCGTGACCCTGTGTGAAACGAATGAGAAAGGAAATGAAGGCAGAGTGAGACTAACTAGAAAAAGGTGAACGTTGAAGCTTCAACCAGGTGTTTGGGAGGAGAGCGACGGGAGAGGGAGGCGTGAGAAATGAAATGAAACGAAACGAAACGAAACGAGAGACGAGCTGGAGAGTGAACAGAAAGGAAAAGAGACAAGCCGAAGGGGCAGAGAACGTCAGTGCGTGAGTGAAGTTCTGACCAGGGTCGGTTTGGTTCGATATGATTATAAATAACTTGAAATTTTGGTTCGGTTCAGGTTAAATTTCAAAAACCTCAAGACCGTAAAATGAACCAAAGCTGTTGGTTTGAAATCTCCATCGACCAAAGAAGCCGGTTAACCAACCTACCTAATTCGAGCAAGTTGCATTACTTTGAGGCATTGGTTGGGAGTTTTGAGAGGGAAGGGAAGCAATAAGGGGTGTAAACAAGGAGCCGAGGTTTGAGATTGAAAGTGCACAGGCAACATACCAACATACACTATAATTACCAGAAATGAATCAAGAATCGAATACTTACCTCAAAACCAGCAAGAAGAGCAATGAACAGCAGGTTAGTAGGATTGATGCAAGTCTCTACAGTTGAATCACGTGCGCTACAGAGACGAGAACATCTAAATATGTGTCCTTTAGATGCTTTCTTGGGACCGAATTGACAAGAGAGAAAAACCAATTTACTTCTTCTACTTTTGGCAATAAAAACGTGAATGTGCGGGAGAAAGAGAGAGGGAGGAGAGAATGTGAAAATGGATAACTCTGTTATTATGTCTCCTCTCTCTTATCTGTATACTTAAATACAGATAAGGAAACTATCTCTCAAGTGGGCTTCACTCTAATTGGGCTCTCTTAACTCAATCGGGAAGCCCACAACGAATTATAATTAGGATTAATTGGTTGGTCTTGTCAGTTAACTCGATAAGTGACGTACTCGGGCTCCACCAATTATCGTCATGGGCGGACCCAGTTTTCCAACAGAGATGTTCATGCTCGGCTCATTTATTTTTTGTGAGCTCAAGTTTGAACTCGGCTTTGAGCTTTTTCTTTCTGTTCCGACTCGGCTCGATTAAGGATTAGAAATGTTTGCAAATAGCTCGAGCTTGGCACGCCAAAAGCTCATTTGAGCTTATAAAATCTAGCTCGGCCCTTGAACAGCTCGTTTGAGCTTAAATGCCAAGCTCCAATTGTATGGAATGCAAGCTCGGATGCCAGGTTCGTTTATAAGCTCATTTGTGAGCTCGTTTGAAACTGCAACAATTAGCACAAATGAATAAATTTAGTGGTAATTATGCAGTACACTAACAAAACTTTGCACTATTTATTTCGTATCGACAGGTTTTGCATATTACAATACATCTTTCAATTTTTCTTCTGCACCCACGTTACTGTTTGAATTCATGGCGCGACTTTTCAAATCACATGGCTTCTTATTTATATATTGTTGATTTGCTATTGATATTTATACATTGTTGGTATGTTGTTGATTTGTTGTTGAATTTTTCTATATTGCAAATTCAAGACATCTTATTCATATGTTGTTGATATCATTTTCAATTTTGTCACCTCCGGTATCCTTTCCTTGTTTGCTATGCTGACCTATATCTCACTCCCCTAAAAAATTTGCAAAAATATATCGTAAACAAATCTCAAGGTTTGTTTGTTAGTTTATGATCCTTTGAATTTATGTTCAAGTTCTTAAAATATGGGGATTTTATCCCAAATATTTTAAAAATAAATTTAAATTTTTAAAATGCATGAGTATTCAAAATGTATATAAAAATAGAATCTCTTTTATTGTAATTTTAAAAATAAATTGACCGCGTGCTGACTACGTGTTTGACCACACATCAGAAAGTTTGATCACGCGACAAAATGAATACAAAACGAGAACAAACTGTTCTCATTATTTCATATGCAAAAATGAGTACAAAACAACAATAAACTATTATCATTATTTCAAATACGAAAATAAGAATAAAACGAGATCAAACTGAGTATAAACAGTGCAAATAAGAACAAAACGAGAATAAAGCGAGTACAAACAAGTATATCATCGACAAATACTTACAAAAAGTGAGTACAAAATAACTACATCACACAAATATTTTTAAATTTTTTTATCAATTGTACAAAATGAGTACAAGATAAAAAGTTTACAAAATCAATTTAATATCTTCTATTATTTGATAAAATTAGTAAACCTATTTAAGTAGAAACGTTTTATAACCCCTCTGTGTCACGAACTCGTCCATTCGCATCTTCATGATTCCAAAAAAAAATGTAATATCTTTATTGTAAGCTCTTCCTAAAAAGATAAGAATTTCTTCAAATGCATTTAAATCGGACAAAACAAAAATTTTCAATCGAAACACATTTTAGCACCAGCCTTTCGCACATTAGCTTTTCTCTTTAGTCTGATTTCCTGTAAACATGTGAACTTGCAAGTCAAGATGGATTCTAAATATAAGCAAAAGTTTTAAGCAGAAGCACAGTACCATAATTTTTTCATCTGCACTACATCCTTTCATCAACCCAAGCAAAAGTTCTTCAAGAATAAGTAACTAGTAGCAATAACAACTGGTAGCAAAAGTCATATTTAATAAGAACTTCAAGGACAATCTCAAAAAGTAGAAGTAACTCAGACACCTCTTTGACAACAAACACTGCAAGCAAGAAACTAGAGGCAACTCGCAATCTGGAAATAAAATCAGTAAACTAAGCTCCATGGAACATAACCTGAGGACGGGTTGTGGAGAAGGGAATTCTGGCATCTCTCACCTCAATTCTTTGTTTTTGCAATATGACCTGGATGCCACTGCACACAATTTCCATTATCCAATAAGCATTATTAAACAATTGCACAATATTATCAAATCCAACAGGAAGTTCTGCTCCTCATTTTCTGACCTGCTTTTAAGTATCCTTTTTTTCAAATGGTCAATAGCTAAGATCGAAGTCCCCCAGCTAAAACCACATATTTCACATCACATCAACAACATCCAAAACCAAATCAGACCTGTAGAACAACAACCAACCCCCAAAGATTTTTCAATTTCACAAGATATGATACTCCACAAAAAAATCCAAGAAAAGGAAATAAAAAAGGTAAAAAGAAAATCATAAAGAAAGATACAATACATGGGACTGATTCATAGATTATCAGTGAAGGAGGCGTCAAATCAGCGACTATGAGATTGAGTCAGAGATAGAGTGGGCAAAGAGAGAGAGAGAGAGAGCGTTGGGAATGAGTGAGGCAATCTGAGTATTTGAGAAATTTTAATGCGGTTACGAGCACGGTAGAAGTTATAATAATAAAAATAGAAGCGCAAGGTAATTTTTCCTAAAATATGGCTGGTGAATGAGGAATTCTATTGAGGGAAGTGAGTTTATTGCATTGCTTAATTGAGTAATTGAAAATGTGGAGAATGCAGAACAGAAGGTGAAGGTTCTTCCACGCATTGCCATGCAAGGGTTCAAACTTTTTCTGCTGATGTGATGAATCTGCCAAGGCAAGATATTAGGGTGCTCTATCCTCAGGTATTACTTCAGTTTGACACAAGTTCGTGTCTTAACAAGTTGGCTTGCTAGCTTTTGACCGAATGCGTATTTTTTCTTGACAGATTTGTTTTTTTTGCTTTATCATTTGCAAACAATGGAACCAATTTGTTGCATTACGAAGGTTTTTATGCGTGAGGTTTATGATTTCAAAGAATTTTTGCCAGAATTCTTGGTTTTGAACTGCAATGAACCTTCACAACTTTAGTGCTATAACTTGGTGCCTAAGATCCCAAGTGGAAAGTACTTCTTATCAATAATTAGGTTGATGAAATTTACCTGCAAGAACTTGGAAGTTATATTGCACCATTATGTATTATGTAAATGTATGATTGAGTGATCTCTGTTGATGGCCTTGTTGGGTGAACTGGTTCAGGGGGTTTTGTCACGTCACTTTAGAAAGTTAAGGGGGTCGTAAACGCGCGAAAAGTTTAGTGGAAAATTGCACAATGACTTAAATTTCAAGCCACTTCAAGGACACACATGTATCAGGCCTGTTTTTAACCTTATAGTGCTATTTATGGCATCGTACCGATGTTGGTGTAAATCAATATATATATATATATATATATATATAATAGTTACGAAATTTTCTTAAATTTACGAGAAGTGTCTCTTTAATTTTTTGATACCACGTAAATAATTTTTTTAATATTTATTACTCTAAATATTTAATTTTAGATATTTATGGATAACTAAATGTAAAATAATTTGATGATTTTATTAGTTTTTAATTATGATTTGGTAGATTTTATACTTTAAGCATTTTATATAATTTTTGTTATTTTTAACTATTTCATTTAATGTGATAGAATGTATATTGATGTAATATTTTTTTAATTGCAATATAAAATGATTTTATTTGTTATATATTTTTTCTTTTCTGAAAAATGCAAATCGCTTAATTGTTTGAATTATAGAAGCACCAGAATTTTTAAATAACAATCTTGCATTTAAATAGCATTTTAAATATTTCACACTTGACAATATTTTTGCTTAATTAATTATTCCATTGATATTTTATTTTTTGTCCTTACAATTAATAAATTATCAAAAAGATCATGTTTTCATTCTAATTTATAAAAAAAAAAAGACATCAATACAACATCCTACCATATTATTTGCAAGTCATAGATATATTTTCCAAAATTATGAGCTAATGATTTATTTTTATTATATAGATTTGTGTTATTACAATTGTAGTTATCTATTTTGATAATTGTTTTTAGACAAAAAAGAATTTGATACTTTTTTTTAGAGAACATCATGAGAGGGAAAGCAACTATTAAAAAGAAAATAAAGAAAGAAAGACAACATAATTA
This sequence comes from Flueggea neowawraea, assembly GCA_948243855.1. Lineage (NCBI taxonomy): Eukaryota > Viridiplantae > Streptophyta > Magnoliopsida > Malpighiales > Phyllanthaceae > Flueggea > Flueggea neowawraea. The sequence goes on along the minus strand of CAODLS011823033.1, from coordinate 5,417 downwards.
AAAAGAGAGAAATGAGATATGTGAGTGTGAAAAAAAAAAAGAAAATGAGATTTCAAACCCATAAAATTTATTTAGCATAAATAATATTAAATTTTACTAATAAATTTTAAGATTTACTTAGTAAAAATATATTAAGATATCACGAGAATTATGCTGCACAATATATTTATATTATCAAAGTGATTTAACATAAATCTACAAAAATAAAAAAAAATATTTTAAATTCCTATAACATGCTAAATAAAATTAAAGTATATTATTTTATTTTAATTATTAATTTTATAAATATTTTTCTAATCAAATAAAAAAATGTTTAACGTACATAGCACGAGTATTACGATAGTATATATATATAATAGTTAGGAAGTTTGTCCAAATTTGTGACAAATGTCTTTTTATTTATTTGACAAGTGGTATCAATATATATATAATAGCTAGAGATTTTTCCAAACTTTTGATAAGTGACATTATATTTTATAGTCATTTAGCATTTACTTCTTTTTATTGTATAATTAGTTCTCTCTCAAAAATCATATATTATTTAGAAGAGCTTATTAATAAAATTAATATTTTTTTCTATTTTTTATAATGAAAAGACTTTTCATAGATCAAAATAAGTGCTCTTAATTTATAATTAGAAAATTGACAAAAAAAAATTACAAGAAAAATCGTACTATCTATACCTTATCCTTATTATTAGAAATTTATTCTATTTTTTTACAATAAAAAGACCTTTCATATATCAAAATTAGTGCTTTTAGTTTATATTTTGAAAATTAGAAAAGAAAATTAAAAGAGACATCACACCATCTGCCCTTTATTATTGATAGAAATTTATTTATTTTTATATTGAGTATAACAATATATAAATTACTTATGAAAATAATTAATTTTGCAACAAGTTGATGTTCATATTGGAAAATGATTACTACAAAATTTTAATAAGTTATTTTGACTAATGCAAATATATTTTTAAAATAATTTTCACTAATACTAAATTTATTTATTTTGATTTTAGCCAAAAGGTTGAGAAAAATGTAACTATATAATTTTTATGACATTATTTTTATACTGAGATTACATTGTTTAGTGCAATTTGCTCATAGTTGTGACACTAAATTATATAGTAAATTATTTAGTTTTTAAGTATTATTTCATCATTTTGAGTTAAAATAAAAAATTCAAATTAGCCTTTTGTATTCTAATTCTTAATTATTGTTGTATTTAAGAAGGAAAATAATCATTTGCCATGGATTTTGACATTGGCAAGTTCTGAAAAAAGTAAGACAACTAACATTATAGACTTTCGAGATAGAAAATTATAATTAAAAATTTAAATAAAGGAAATACAAAGAATTATAAAATTTAGGAAAAATTAATGTAAATTTACTAAATATTGATTAGTTTCGGTTTCGTAGTGTGAAAATGCAATATCTCGCTCTTTCCAATAAGGTTTTTGTGGATCTCTGATTTGATCTTGAGCTTTAGGGTGATAATATGTTGTTTTTGGTGTTTCAAGGAGTGTAACTCGAGTAAGAGAAATGGATAACTCGAGTTATGTAGGGGTTGGATTACTCAAGTTAGCATTGGATATAACTTGAGTTATATGGGGTATGGGTTACTTTAGTAAGAAAATGGATAACTCGAGTAGGTCATGAACCCAGAATGATCTGGGGAAAGGCTAACTCGAGTAAGCAAGTGTGTAACTCGAGTTAGAGCACGTTTAGACAGAAATTCTATAAATACCCCCTACCCGAATCATTTGACTTTCACTAAACTCTCTCACTCTCAAACACTCCAATCCGTCCAGATTATGTTCCCATTGCTTCTCCTTGGTTCTACATCATCTTTGAGGTAAGATTTAGTTTCTAAACCTTGGATTTTTTTTTCATTTTTTGCAAGATTAATCATGTTAGGGTTTTCAATAAATGCTCATAGGTTTAAATGCATGTTGCTTCTGTTGAAATGGTTGTTAGGGTTTGTTAGATCGTGCTGCTGGAAGTGTAAAACACCTATAGATGGCTTGAGATTATAAGAATTGAGATTGACCATAAATGGGTTTAGATCAACTCGGTTTGGATCGATTTTGGGTGATTTCGAGTTGCTTTGATGGATTGAACCTTAGATTCGTGTTCAGAAAGTTTATTAGAGTCAATATGGGTGACTGGTTGCAATTTTTATCTATGAAATCAAGATTTGTCTAGTTTTGAAAATTCTGAAAAGGTGACTTACTCGAGTAAGTCAGGGAATGGATAACTCGAGTTAGACTTTTCTCTAACTCGAGTAAACCAGGGCATGGATAACTAGAGTTAGGCTTTCCTGTAACTCGAGTTAGCCATGGTTCTGAGGGGCCAAAGATGTAATTTTTGGTATTTTGCAACTTCTGAGAGTTTGAGGAGTTATTTGGAAATTTTGACTTTTTGGAGGACTTATTGCTAAATTTTGAGGACTTTGAGGACAAGTTCATAATTTTGCAAGGTCGAGGGACCTAATTGTAATTTTATATGGATTTTGGTTTTTGAGGTTTTAGTGTTTGATCTTTGACCGAAGTAGGTATTTGTCACTGGGCAAGTGTCTGCATTCGTATTTGCATACCATGCATTTAGTACTGTCACAACCCATTCTCGGGACTGTGACTGACATTCGAGGTGAACCGTCTGTGGGAACCCGACCTATCTCGCACAAGACTCAAAGATACAGAAACTATAAACCTATATATTTGAATCATTTTAATAAAACCGTTTTCGAGAAAATCATATATATATATATATATATATATCAAAAATCAATACAAGCGATAAATCGCAAGTCCAATATCCCCAAAATAAACCTGCAACCAGCGAACTCCATAACCCAATAATATATCGGAGTGAAGCATCTAATACAAATGAAGTAGCCCGACAAAAAGGGTGCTACTAACCAAAAGTATATGTCTCACTGGGCAGGGATGTCAAAAGTTGTTGAGTCGAATCAACCTGCAAAGATAGAAACAAGGCAACACCGAAAGCAAAGGGGGTCAAACCCAGTGAGTGAGGGACGACACTCCAGAGTGCCTCATACGTGTCTCATAAAGACTGGTTCGAAAACTACCACATGCACGTATACGACAGGAATGTGTGTGTGTGTGTATATATATATATACACACACACACACATTACATACATAGTATGGTCTCAAAAACACGTTTTGCAAACGTTTACACCCAAGGCAACTCCATGCGCTTTGGCAAAACCGATACTACTAGTATCATAGTAAAAAACAATATATACATATTATGGGACTCGTAACAATCGCGGTGAAAACTACGTCACTTAACCACCTCAATAATGATTATGGACTGTACCACTAATCCGGTAACAAATCATGTGTCGGGCCAGGGCACATGGCTATCGACAACCCTGATAGCTGGGTCAAATCATACCTTAGTATACCAAAGGCTATGTACCCTGTAGCACATATGTCCCATAATCAAAAATCATTATCTCAAAATAATTCATGCATTCAGCATCAAAAACAGTCAAAACATATATATACGTAATTTTTTTCCAAAAACAAATAGTAAATATTTTATTCACATAATCCAATTATTCAATTAACCAATCCTTAGATTAGTCTGGTTTCAAATATGTGTTATACACATAAAAAACATAAACAGTTTCGAGACGCAGCCTATGTTTCTGAAGCTTCCATCCACTCACCTGGATGTCCAAACTCTAGGATTTGGTACCACTGTCAGATGGCTGATCCCGCTGACAAGGGCAAGAAGCTGAAACAATTATCAGAAATAATAGCATATCAGAAACAATGATGTAGGAGACATTGGTACTGTAGCTATACCCAAAATGTGTGCAATGTATATGAAACCCTCAAAGATCGCTCAAAATCCAATCTGAAAGTGAATCCATCACTTTCAACCCAAAACTCAAAATCCACGTAAAATTATAGTTTGGTCCCCAACCAATGTAAAATTATGTTCTAGTACTCGAGACTTGACATATTACCAGATAGTCCTCAAAGCAGTCAAAATCTCCAAATTAGTCATCAAATTCTCCGAATTCACTAATTACAAAATGTCACAATTTGGTCATTCAGAATCATTGTTTACTCGAGTTAGTCAGAGGCTAACTCAAGTTATATGTGGTCTAGTTTACTCGAGTTAGCCAAAGGATAACTCGAGTAAATCATGGATTGTTTTACTCGAGTTAATCCAAACTTAACTCGAGAAAATATGGGCCTATCTTACTCAAGTTAGCCAAAATGCTTACTCGAGTAAGTCACTTACCTAGATTGTCCAGTTCGACCAAACACTCAAATCAATCAATAGAAATCACTCTTAAACAACTACATTTACTCTAATCATCCTTCTGAACATGAATCTACACTCAAATCTATCAAAACAACTCAGAATATCTCAAAATCACCCTAAACTGAGTTGATCAAACCCATTTGAACCATAATACCCTAGTATGCATAATCTTACAGAAAACATGAGGAAAGAAATGATTAGAAATGCAATCTTACCTCAAGAAATCCAAAGTAAGTACTGGAAAACAACTTGAGAGAGATTGGAAGCGTCTGAGAGGAATGGATTAAAACAAATGACAGATTTCGGTCGGTTTGGGTCTTTTAAAGATGAAGAACACCGAAATGTGTCGTTCTTCTTTTGCACAAATAACTCGAGTTACAAAATGATTAACTCGATTTATATGGATCTCGTCTAACTCGAGTTACACTTTTGGATAACTCGAGTTGTATAAGGGTCACACAACTAGAATTACAACTTACTCATACTCGAGTTATCCACTCTTCAGACTCACTACTCAAGGTTCCAAAACACAAACCCTACATGTTCATTAGCATTATCGACTATCAATTAAAACTCCACACTCTCAATAAGGATGAGCATCAATAATCATCAATCGGAACTCCAATCGCTATAAGGAATATAGTTGGAATGAGCGGGATATTACATACTTCTCCCTCAAAAGAAATTCGTCCTCGAATTTCAAAATACAACTAATCGAAGTCCTTATCAACTCTAGATCTCCCACAATAGACCTACACCAAAGTCTAGGCTACCCACCTCAAAACATAGACAGTACATACCCAACAGTCAATCTACATACACATATGCAACATGATGCCAAAAATAGAATGAATTGCAAAGTATGCAAAAACACACAAAGGGCACTAACCTAAGGATCAGCTGCGTCGAATAAGTGCGGATATCTGCGTAACTCTTTTGGTGACTATTAGCAGTCTGGATCCTCTGCTGTGTTGGGTTTCTTATGAGTCTTTTAATGTTATTAGTCCAACCAAAACAAAAAGAAACCACCCAAGAACATGCATGTACAAAACAGAAAGTTTGGTGTCAAGAAGTATACCTAACGTTGTGAGAAAAACCGAAACTTGTACC
>CAODLS011822464.1:0-10428 GCA_948243855.1 Flueggea neowawraea | reverse complement strand
AAAGTAACAAACTCATTCATGATGCCACCATTTACAGAATCACAATATCGTTTCAACCACTGTAGAAACTCCAAATTATCCAAAGGTCGGCCCTTCACAAGCTTGTTAACTTCAATATGCTGTCATATAGATAAAGAATAGTAATGCAAATACAAGTTGTTAGCTTCACCTCAAAATAAATCTAACAGATCTATGTTTCCACTCACAAAAGAACATGGACACCAGACAAAAGCACAATCACCAAACAGCAATTACAATCTTATCCTAAAAACATTAAGAGATAATCAATTTACATGTTAGCCCAAGCTATTGTCTCAATATTATCCACAGTGATTTCACCATGATGCAATCCATGCAAATAACGTCTTCATATCTGTTTACATTCTCTAACGAAAGCAAGTTCACTCCATGAAAACAAAGAATCCAAGAGAAAGACACATGGAGCTCAAGGAAATGTGGTTAAGCATCAAAAGGTTTACAAATAAAATTACCTTTTCAATTTTTAACTTGTTAAAGACTTCCTGCAGAACCTTGTAATTCTGGATCATATCGTACTCTGTTTTTGCATCAAAATTGACCTAAAATAAATAAGAACAGCATCAGTAGAAAGCACTTCCACTGTAGCAATCGACACAATAAAATTTCATCACCTTATGCATTGGGACAACTCCAGGATATGTCATGTCCATCATCTGACACTGCACAGCACCTGATGCAGCCTGGCCATGGCAATTGATACACAAATATCAAACAAAAGTAAAGAGAAAAACTTGCAACACCACCAAACTAGCCTTCCTCTGATCCAATATCTAAAGAGAACGCGTATACACCTCATTGGCATTTATATCCATAGGCATTAGAAGATAATGGTGATTTAGAGATTCATATTATAAGCTCAGAAGACCAGATAAAATTATAAACCAAACACATACAAATGAACCGCGTCCAAGTTAAATAATAGCAGCATTCTCTCAGAATCAAATAAAAAATACGTACTTTACCATCCAAAGACCCCACATTACACTAAACAAAACAAAAAAAAATCACTTGATGGGTTAGTTAAAAAGGCAAAAAGAAAATGAACCTCTTCAATTCTAGAGAGATTGAGCTGAAGCCTATTGTTGATCCACGTCAGAATCTCATTCCTCCCAACAAAATAAGCACTATCCATCATCCCAATATTGGACGCCATTTCTTCTTCTTCTTATCTTACACTTGAAAAGCAAGAACAACAAGAAGAAACAACAACAATCTACTCAACAAAACCAAAAAAAAAAAAAGCTCAATCTTTCTCTTCTTATACTCAAATTGCAATAAAAAGGACACAAGTTTCCACACACAGAGATAGGTAAAATGGGTATATCAGATGCAGAGGAGAGGGAAAATGAGAGATTAGAGATTGCAGCGTGAAATTAGGAGCTGCTCTCCTTTTTAAAAATCAAAACTTTAAATTTAACGAGTCTGTTCTTTTTCGGAGAGGGAGAGAGAAAGAAACGGAAAACTAGGGAAAATGAATGGTGAGAATGAGAGAGTGAAAGAAACTGAAAGAAAATAACAAGGGCAATCCGGGAATTTCATAGAAAATTGATTTTGGCTGGCGTGCACCCACCACCGGCCTTCACAGTATGAGCTTAAATTTTCTTCAAATATTTTAAAAGTTCAATTTTAAAAAAAAATATAGGTTTTAAGAATTAATTTTGATTAAGAAGTGTGGAGTTGGGCCACTTAATGGCTTTTAATTGGGGTTTATAGTAGCTTAATGTCATTTAATGGTTCTTAATTGTGGTTTAATGGTTGTTTAATTTAGTGGAATGATAGTATGTTAGTGAAAATTGATATTTGATGTCTTTTTTTATTGATAATTTGATTTATTGATAATTTGGATAATCCTAATTGTCAAGTTTTTTTTTTATTTTTTTGATTTTGACATCATCGACGGACTGTCCCGCTAAATCCATCCCGATCATATTTTTTGTTTTACTTTTTAGTTAATTTATATTTTTAATAAAATTTAACCTATAATTCGTTATTATAAAAAAAAGAAATTAATATTATCACACAATAATTTTATTGGTCACTTTTATTCTATCCAAGTTTATGCTGAATTAACATATACCACGAAATTAGTTGGGATGCCCCAAGATTCATACTTTCTTTTAAAAAAAACATATACCCACCAAACTCAACATAGACAATCATCAATTTGGACCTCTATTGGTTAAATTAAGTGAAATAATTTTGAGAACATTAATTTGAGAATATTTGAAAAAAGTTGTGATAAAGTGTAATATATTTCTTCCCTTAATTTGTAGTTTCGAATTTAAACCTTATATATAAAGAAGATCTAAAGTCTCATTTGAGTTAGTGTAATAATGTGAAACGTTTCACAAACTCTACACTAATAGCTCCAACCCCAAATAAATGTGACGAACATATTTAACTAAACATACTATTCTAAAGGAGAAAAAGTAAAGAAGAAAGTTTGCTAAAACAAGTACCTACTATATAAACTCTAATATAGACTAGAGAATTGTCAACTATTTGGAGGCTATCAGTGCCAAGTATTATCAAATTTGACAAGAACAGGGCAATTAGAGCAAGTTGCATATTCAAGTAAGGCAATACTTTGTAAAGGATTTAATATGGGCAGATTAATTTGCCAATTTTTACAGCTTGTTGGCTTGCTTGATTTGTTTCTTCATCTCAGAAAACAGTGCATAATCTGGCAAACTCAACCAATCCACCTACTTGCATTAGTTACTATGGACTGGAAAACTTTTCAAGATACATTCACTAGTGAATATTAATATAAAATCTAAATATTTCAGAAATATTTTCGTTTATATCTTGGTATCAGACTATCAGTTCTTATATTTTTATAGAATTGGATTAAAATAATATAAGAAGTAAATTCGTGTACTTTTTATAAATTAGAATAGAATATTATTTTAGTTGAAAAATATTGAGATCTTTTCAAGAAACTTCATATATTTTTTTTAAAACAAAAAGATGACAACACCTTATTAATTTATTAATAATCATAACTTATGGTAGAAGAATATCGTTGTTACAGACAAAACAAAAAGACAACACCAAATCGACATACAAAGTCGAACAACAAAAAAACCAAAACATAAAGAAAGACACAAACATAAATAAAAGGACTCAAACACAAAGCCTATCCTAAAGAGAATCATTCATATCCTTCAACAAAAAGTCTCTCACAGTTGCAGGAGAATGTTCTAATACCTGAAGCCCTCTAAGGAGTGAGTGTCCATGTTTAGAGAGCCAATATGATGCACTGTTTCATTTCCTGTATACATGATTAATTTTGACATCTCAACTCTTCTTCAAAATCTTCTTAATGGTATCAACTAAGGCCCATTGTTGATTTGCAAAGAACTCCTTATGGTTAATCATATTGATTGTCATATTATTGTCACTTTCCACACATACTTTCTTAAAACCTTTAACCCATGTCAACTCTAGTCCGTTGTGGATGCCCCACAATTCTGCATCTAAAGGACTACATTTTCCAAGGTTCATAACAAAGCCCTGGATCCAATTATCATTCTCATCCCGCAAAAGACCAACGACCAACGCTCGTCCATTTGTTAGCAAATGTGATCCGTCCGTATTAAGTTTAACCATACCCAACTGAGGGGTTTTCTATACCAGAGTCACCCTATTGTGTCTTCCCATCTTATTTATCCGTTGTAATCTTTTAGTTGCTTTATACACTTTTATGGCATGAATTCTAATACGCTCACTCATCCTGGTGATGACCTTTTGTGTAAAAATGTGTTCATTATGCCATTGCCAGAGGAACTAGCATGCCACACCAAAAATTACATTCCAAGGGGTTCCCTCACTTTTCCTCTTATCCTTTTTAAGATTGTTGAGAACTCATGTCTCATCATCAAGATTAAGAAACTCCACTAGAGAATCCTCCTCAACCAGTTGGCCCCAAATTGTTGAGCGTAGATACATGTCATAATATGGCCCCAAAACTCAACTTGGCTCGGACAGCAAATCATAACTTGCGTTGGTAGCAATATGTCCCTCAAACCGTTGTTTGTTAGTCAATAAGGCATTATGAAAGATAAACCAAAGGAAAGTACGTACCTTTTGGGGGCCATTGAAATGTCATACTACGTTCCATTTCCCGCTTATATTATTCTAATCTATCTTCCCTAACTTTTCATAAACTAAGGCTGCTATGAAATTACCTCTACTTGTCTGATGTCAGTAGACCTTGTCCTCCCCATCAAGAGTAGCAGGCGGCTTTGCTCCTGCAATCATGTCAACAGTATCATCAGGTAAAAAATTTTGAAAACTTTCCCAAAACCAGTTACATTCGTTAGTGGCGTAATGGTTGAAAGGCTTATCTCTGCATTCTTGATCAATCTCCTTTGTTGCTACTTCAACTGGTCTTTTGTCTCCAACAATAACTTCGTATATTGTTGATTGTATTACATCGCGACAAAATAAAAAGAGTAACATAAATTTTTAAATTACAATATATTGAAGAGCATTTCTTAGCATCTGCGAGCATGAATAGTGCACCGCAATCATTACAACAGTGGTGATTATATAATTAATTTAATTGCTTAAATTATATCACAAAATTCATTTTGTTCATGAGATTAATTAATTTAAACTTGCTTGCAATGCTGTTCCATATATTATTAAATTTTTTATTGAATATATGTTAGTTGAATATATACAAAATGAATATACCTTAAATATTAATAACAAACACAAGAAAGACTACAGTTCAAAAAAAACACAAGAAAGACAATTATAATGCAGAATGGTACTAGGTAACAATAAGTTTATGTATAAACCAATGCAGATAATTAATACTTGAGACACATTCACAAAAACATAATATTGTGTCTTCATTACTATTCTTTTCGAAGAGTATCGTTAGTAGCCTCACACCCTGGATGAGGTCTGAAAATTTCAACTTATTAAAAGGTTAGGTTCAAACACTTGTGTAGAGAACATCTATTACATGGCTCATGTGGTCTTCATTCCTCTTAGGAAGATGAAGGTAGGTCCAAAACCCATCATCATATCTAAAGTCGGCCCATCAGAAACAACCTCTAAGTTGCATAATTACTTTTATTGCAGTTTAAAATCACGTTTTTTGCAACACAGAGAGTGTGTTTACCACTTGGTTTTTAATACTGCTTGATTATATCACAATTTTTAAAAGATGTATACAATTTACTAAATTAACCGATTTATAATCTATTTTCATAATTTATATATGTTGTGGACTATGTCCGCGCTCTAGGTCCATCCACTGAGGTATTGTCTTCTCTAAACTCATGGGCCCTCATGATTTTGTCCAAGAAAAGGCGTCTTAGTGGTTTGAGGGAGGAAGGTGCTTATAAGCGACACTTGGCCTCGACTCTTAAGCAATGTGGGAGCATGTTACTACAATAGCCCCCAATCGAGGCTAAGGGGCTTGAGAACACAGCTTTAACTCGACGATTTTTTGCTCGAGTTTCCATAGACGACGCCAATTATTGTGGACCATGTCAGTGCGTTAGGTCCATCCACTGAGGTATTGTCCGCTCTGGACTCATGAGCCTTTACAGTTTTGTCCAAGAAAAGCGTCTCGGTGGTTTGAGGGAGGAAGGTGCTTATAAATGACCATTGACATCGATTCTTAGGCGATGTGGGAGCATGACACTACAATAAGGGATAATACCTCAGTGGATAGGTCTAACGCACGAATATGGTCCACAACAACACAAATAAACACCTCAAATATGCTTTTTAACATAAAATTTTATATAAACATTGACAAATTATTTCCAAACCCGTGTAAAGGTTGAAAGCTAACAGGATCAAACTTTGGAACAAAGTGGACTTCCATGTGAGTTGTGATTAGAGAAGACCTATGGTTTGGCTGCTAGTAAAGGTGTAAAAATCGAATCGGAACTGGCAAACCAAATCGGAACTGAACCAGTCAAAATTAGAATTGGCCGACCAAAACCGGAGGGTTGCTGTTTAGGTTCCGGTTCAGGTTCAAGCCATCTAAAAACCATCGAACCGCCGGTTCTAAACAGTTTTGAACCGTCCTATTGAATCGCCGATTCAAACCGGTGGTTAACCGACGGTTCAAACCTTAAAAACCAAAGAATTTTAACCAAAATCAGTTGTTCACCTTTTCAATAAGTGGTTTTAACTCTCTTAAACCAGTAATTTAAACCAAAACTAAAGGTTTAATCTTTATAAACCAACGGTTTTAATAATATTTTTTTATGAAAATAAAAAAATTCGATCTAAACAGGACCAAATTGGAACCTAAACCGCTGACCGAACCTATCAAACAGGTCAAAACTGGAACCGGAACTGAACAGCCCAAAACCGCCTATGGGCGCTTTGGTTCCGGTTTCCTCATTTCAGAAACTGGAACCGACGGTTCCAAAACTGGTAACAACTCTAGCTGCTAGATTCTTGCCTTGGAGGCAATTCTCTATTTTTTCTGATAATAGAAATTTCATTAAGACAAAATAAGCTTTCAACAGATAAAAAATCTAATACAAGTTGAAGTAAAACAAGCCTAAATAATCAAACAACACACATATAGGTTTAAGAAACCCATAGCAAGTGGCCAAGTTATCAGATCAAATAAAATTCTGGATTGGGTTAGAATGAGCCGAATCAGGAGAAATCTTACCCAACCTTGTAGGAATCTCCAAGTCGTGCACAACTTGTCCACCGCCAATCACACTGCCTTCATACGAACGACAACCCCATATTTGGCCTAATTTCCCCATCGACAACAATTCCACCATGTCAGTTCTGACCAAAACTCCGCAGAAAACAAGATCAATAAACCACACCTACATCGATGTAGACAAAATTCAGCACAATGCAACCCAACAACAAAAAATCGAAGCAAAGCAAGAATCCCTCGAAAACATTTTAACAAAAATTCGACCTCCAATCTCTAATCTGAAGTCCACCACATTCACGAACATGGATCTCAACCTCAATGAGAAAATCATGCATATGATTGGACGAAACGTCGGAGTAATCTCCACGAAGGAGACCACACCCAATCGACAAAAACACCAAAAAGGGCAAAAGATAAGACAAACAAAGCTAAAAACCAACAAATATACATAATATGACCTATAACAGTGTATTTAGTATGAAATGAATATAGATTTCATTTCATTTGTAAATGAAATGAAATAAAATTCACAAGGAATTGAATTTGCAAATAAATTGAACTGTTTGGTATAGTATATACTATAATTTTAATTCTTTTATTTGTAAATGAATTCTTTGTTTGGTGCAACTTAAAAATTAGAATTATTTGTACATTATGACTAAAATACCCTTACATTTATAATACTAATCAAAATTATGACAACAATATTATAACAACAATTGTTTGTTGATTATTTAAATAATTATTTAATATATATTAAATATTTAATTATTTAATATAAATTTAATATTAAATAATTAAATATTTTTTAAAAATGTTTGTACCTTATTTTAGAATTGAAAGAGAGGGAAAGGGAAAGATGGAGAGAGAGAGAGAGAGTGGGAGAGAGAGGGCGAGGGAGAGAGTGGTAGAGAGAGAAAGGGAGAGAGAGAGAAAGTGATAGAGAGAGAGAGAGGGAGAGAGAAGGATAAAATTGTCCAAAAAAAATGACATAAAATTCATTTGTAAATAACATCTATTTACTTTGAATTAGCAAATAAACAATTTTAACTTACTTCCAATTTTTTCATTTGCAATTCCTAGATTTGAATTTTTTTTAAAGTAAATCAAATAATAGAATTTGAATTTACAAATGAATTGATCTATATAATATATAAAAGCTGAATACACTAAAAACAATCTAACATCTAACACTTGGCAAGTTATAATTTGGTATTTTTATTAAATGACACGTGTCCATTTTTTTTTTAAATTACACGCTAGACATTCTCACCACTGTTTGCCATCTGTCATGGTTTCCAACCTGTATACAAACATCCAAAGCTTTCCATGTCGCCTTCTATTTTTCCTTGCTCTCCTAAATTTTTGGGTTGTAACGCTATTGTGTTTTTTTTCAGCATTATAAACTTCTCTGCCAACAACTGCTTCCTCAATCTCTTATTTCTTTGGGTTCACAACTTTTTCATTTTTAACTCCTGGTGGAAGGAGTTATAATTTGCTTTTCATCACCTTGAGAGTTTGGTTGATTATTGGTGGTGGTGGTGGCGTCAATCATATCTGATGGGTATTACAGTTCGAAGAAGACTGATTATATATGCGAGGACGTTTGTGGCTTTTCCAGTTGCTTTTTTTTTCCCTTCTTTTCAATAAAATTTTGATTTTTTTAAACTATTGTATTTTCGATTTATTATGCCCTCATTCAAAAAATTTTGGTATTGAATTTCGTAAGGGGAATTCATTGATCGTTTGTAATTGCGTGGCCATACAGTGGGTATTTATGCGGAAACTGGAAATCACTGTGTGTTTGTGATGAGTTTCAATGGTTAGTTGGCAGTAATCCATTTTAGTTTCTGGGTCTTCAATTTCACTTGCTACAGGTACGATTTATTATGCCTTTATTCAAAAAATTTTGGTTTTGGATTTCGTAAGGGGAATTCATTGATAGTTTGCAATTGTGTGGCCATACAGAGAGTATTTATGTAGAAACTGGAATTCACTGTGTGTTTACGATGAGTTTCAATGATTAATTGGCAGGAATCCATTTTAGTTTCCGGGTCTTTAATTTCACTTGCTATATAGGTAATCCAAGTTTGGTTGCGTGCCTCAACCAGGTTTTTGGTGTGTTTTAAATATGATTGAGTTTCAAATTTGTTGTCTAATACTCGATGGTTACATGTATTTTTTTTTTCGTTATTTGACATGGCCTCTCTGTTTCCATTTTGTTTCCACTGAGCCTATCAAGCTTTTGGTCGGATCGCTAACTAGAACTGAGGGTCTTCGCTTCGGTGTGGTCAGTTCTTTACGCACAGATCAGTTTCGTTGTTGTTTTACTTTAATATAATGGAAGTTCGTTGCTTTTTATGGCATTGTTGTATTGGGTTTATGACAACTTTTATTGCTTTTTGATGTTTCTTTCGGAAAGTTACAAAGTTGGATTTTGTTGTGAATTCATTTCTTGATGTCTCGAAAAGTTGGGTTAATTTTACTCATTGTCGTTGAATTTTGTTAATTTGTTCAACCCAATTACAAAAATAAGATTTTATTTAAAATAGTCACTGAACTTTTTTAATTTGTTCGAAAAAATTACTTTGGCCGTTTCTAATGAAATCCGGTGATAAAAATAAAAATGAGTACACACGTATGTTTTAAACTTGTCATATGTCACGTAAATAATTCTAAACATATTAATATCTTAAGATCAAAAACTTAAAAAAAGACTACAAATAAAAACATATAACATTTACTTTCACTATTTGAAAATTAAAATTACATAAATCAATTAACATTTATCTTTTTTATATTATAATATATATATATAATATTAATGAATGTTCAATGGAAATATTTGTTTTTTAACATTTTTATTCAACATATATATTATGAATATTGTAGCTTTAAAAGACATATTCTCTGTTTTTTCAATATATAAATTATTATTTTTTGATTTAATTTTTGTTCTATCAAAAATAAATACAAATATATATGTCAGTTGAATGTGTTAAAATAGTATATTTTGTCAAAATATTTTTTAGTAAATTGAGAGATAAAGTTTGTAAATAATTGTGGATTAATAAATTGAATAGATTATATAGTAAAAAAATATAGATTTTATATATTCTTTTGGATATTCAAGTTAGTTAAATAGTAACATACAATATTTAGAGGCGAACACATAATTAGAAACTGAGGGGCAACATTAAAAAATAATAATATTAATAAAAATTATACATCATATTTTTGTGAAAAAAATATTTTTTATACACAATAATTATTCAAAATAAAAAATATATCATCCTCAATTACGTAGTATGATTTTTAATAAAAAAATTTATGGGATAAGTTTTTAATCCAATTTATAAGTGTCACTTATCAAAAATAAATTGATAAATGACATTATTTTTAATGATGTACACATTTTTCTATTGATATAAAACTATGAACAAATAATTTTATTGTACCACTATTGAGTTTTTTTTTTAATAAGTCCCGGTTAGAATTTTGATTGAAATAAATTTGAGTTGCATCGGTGATTTAGCTTGGATTGTTGTGTTTTTAATATGTTCTAAGTTCTCGACTTTTATTTATAAGTCTTTTTTAAAATTTTTATCTTGAGAGATTAACATTTGAGAATTTTTAAGTGTTCTAAAAAAATTTAATGTGTTTAGAATTGTATATGTGGCATATGGCAAGTTTAAAAACACATGTGTGTATCCCATTTTTATTTCCATCAC
>CAODLS011821916.1:0-11615 GCA_948243855.1 Flueggea neowawraea | reverse complement strand
TGGAAGTGCACTGCTAGGATTAAAGGTTTAGGCTCAAGGGAGCGATCCCCAAAAAACTTAGCTTCTTGAGGCCTAGAACAAGAAAGGAAAGAATTTCTCTTCAAGGAATGACACAACTGAGGAGGTGGAAGATTAACCTTCAAGAATCACTCCCCATGTCAGAACCACAAAAGGAAAGAAATCGAAGGAGAAAGCTTCAGGCTCAAAGGAGCATCCCCAAGGAACTTAGCTTTTGAGGTTAAGATAAGAAAGAAAAGAATCAAGTCTCCAAGGAAAGTCAAAGTGGCTAGAGGAGAAATCACGGAGGGAATAAAATCAAAATCCAAGTCAGAAACCACTAAAGGAAAGAAATCCCTAGAAGGAAGATGCTCACAGGAGCTGGTGGTATGGAAGCTAATCTTCAGGGGATTGCACAACTGATTAGGGCCTTGATTCCATGATTTTAACGACATAATTGATCAATTAGTAGAAGATTCTTGACGAAGACAGTATAAAGGCATCCAAGATAAACGTTTGAAGAATCTTCTTTTTTCTTGACATTACATTTCATTCCACCCTCATGGATTTAGCCTCTTACTCTTCTAAGCATTAGTTTTAAGCTTTCTTAACCCCATTGATCCCCTTAAGCTCTATTCTTTAATCTTAATTGTCATCATTGTAATTTGGTTATCAATTAGTAAAGTTCATTGTGTGTTTTGCAATTGTCTCAAAGAAGCAAAATAACCCAATACAACGAGTGTGTCCATTTGACCGTTCTTGACATTTGATTAGAGTTAAGATCTTTAAGCGTCATTTTTACCTTTTTGTTTAGGAAGACCTTAATTTTAATTACATGGCACACCCGCGAAATTTACCAAAAGACGACGTTGTTCTCCTAACTCTCAAAAAGTAGGAAACACTAAAAATATACTAATTAAATATAATGCTTGTCTAACAAGATTTTACATTTACTATATTCTCTTGTTGTAAATAAAGGTATGCGTATTTTTTGAAATGAACAATCTTACGTCATTGATTTCCAACATTCTCAATCAGAACAAATTGTTTTCTTATTTTTTGGCTAAGGGAAGAACAATGCTACCCTTTTTCTTTTTCGAGCGTGTCAGGGAATTTTCGGTTTTCTCAAACAAAAAATAACTCAATCTAACTTCATCTCAAATGATTGCAAAACAAGGAAAGGGGCCTAACTTGTTGTAAACAGTTCTTTGCTCCTTGCTAAACAATTCACGAAACACAATGATGATGAAAACTTTATTAATGAAGAAAAGTCTACTGGAGAACTTGAAAAGTTGAAAGAAAACAATAGACTAAGACTAAAAGAATGTTAAAACTAATGGAAAGAAAATACAGAACACCACATGAGGTGTGTAATGTAATGTAATGTAAAGGGGGTCTTCAATCTGTGCCAAACAAGATTTATATAGCCATTTTCGCCAAAAAATGTTTTTGCTCCACCAAGAAAGTTTAGTTGCAGTAGAGCTCATCTTTGGTTCCACTTGGTGGAGAGACTCCCACTCTTGGTAAAATTCAAAACCAATGTATCCCCCTATACTGGATCAACATGATAGATGATGTGGATCAATCATACACCAATTGCTCCAAAAAAATTGGCATTCCTCCTTGATAGATACTCTTTCCTCCAAAACAATAATATCTCCTACACTGTCGGCAACATTACTGCAATTCTGATGGAAAACAACTCAACCAAATCAAACATATCCCCCTGGGCAAGATTCATTCATGTGGCTTCCCCTAAGGCTTGGGCTTGATTCCCAATAGATGGGTTCGACATGTTGTTAATTGTATTGCACTAGTTTTAATAGGAATAACTAAATCCAAACACTAAACAGGAACAACCTAAAATCCTATTACCAAACATCAAAACAAACCCTACATATCCTCTTCTTTCCAATCCAGTGGCATCAACGTGACGACACTTCTCAAGCGATAGCCTAATGACTGACGGCAACGTGTGGTTGTTGACGAAGACAACGTCTCTCTCTCGCTCTCTCTCTCCACTTCGTCGCTCAGCATTTACTCTCTCTTATGTACATCGCTAATCACCTCTTTATCTCATACGTTGTCGGGCCGCCGTTCTCTCTCTCATTTATTGCAACGTTGTCGCCTTTCTCTCTCTCTCTCACACACTCACTTGCTCGCTCACCTCGTAATTAGGTTAAGGGGAAAAGAAACCCTAATAAATATTGAGATATTTGTGCAATTTTAAATCTCCAACATTCAAAATATAATCCTTCAAGCTACAAAATTGCAATTTAAATCACATAAAGGCCCACCGTAGTTAGTAGTAGGTAGGATGGCGAGTGATGGTAGTTTGCGGTGATCAATAGTGGTGAGTAGTCGATTGTGGTGGCGAGAGTAATTATCAGTGGTGGTCAGTGTGGTGACGATGGCGGTTAATGGATAAATCTTAAAATTTTACATGCTTTGTATCATTGAATACCTATCTATTATTTAGTTTAAAGCTGAATAATCCATTATCCCTCCATTCAGTGAATTTTTGTGGAGGTGGTGACGGTGGTGGTTAATGGATAAATTTAGAAAATTTGTGTTTTTATTTTTTTGATAAAGTTTTAAAATCTTAATAGAAATATAAATTAGAACAAAATTTGTATTTTTTTTGACAAAATTTTAAAACCGTGACAGAATTTGAAGCAACAAAGTTTCTGTTTTTAAATTAAATAAATCTTTATAACACATAGAGATCATGTTCTTTTCCTCATATTATTTCATTTTACCATAAAAAAAATATAGATTTGAGTAATAAAAGGTTTGAGAGTGTGCTTCATTGAATATTAAAAAGCTACATTTTTTACCTATTAAAATCTAAATTTTCAAAAAACATGAACGATTTTTTTTTTTTATTTTTCAAACCAGCTTTACATTCCTTAAACCATTTCGTCAAAATTGAAACTATGTAGTATAATAATATTCAATGAAAATGATAGATAATTTTCGAAAACTCAAGAATTACAAAATTGTTGGTTGAACGTAATAAATGATAATAGAAATTTATAAATTGTTGACTGATTAATAAATTACATTTTCAACAGACAGCAAATAATCATCCCTCACCAATCTTTAATTAATTCTTTTGAAATACGGAATGGCACTAATTAATGAACCCTTGTTAATGAGAATACGCGGCCATGTCATTTAGTCTAAACGATTGCGACAATCCCAAGTAAAATAGCACTGAATTAGATTCGTTGGTTGATATATCCTCAAATGTTAATTGTCAACATATTGTGCATATTCTACAGATTAGACCATTCAAAGCAAGTCAACTGTCAAACTTAAACACCTCTAAAATTCCTACCTTAATTGTTCACATTTACATTGTTTGTTTGGTAAGTCTTATTATATTTATCCACTTTTAATTTTGTTTAGTACTCCTCCTTTTCTCAAATAGTGCTTTTTTAGATAAATTAGTTTTTACCAAAATAAGTGACATTTTATAAAATCAAGAAGTTTTTTATTATTTTCTTCTATATTTACTCTCCTATTAAATTTCTTTGAATAACTATATTCCAACTACATTCACTAGAATAAATAAGAATAATATAGTAAATTATCACTATAATCAATATAGTTTAATCATTTTTTTTAATATGTGTATCAAAATCTTAAAAAGCACTCTTCGAGAAAAGGAGGGAATATTAGTTAGTTACTCGTAATATTTCATTATAAATTCGTATGAAATATCATGCCAGTAATAGAATTCGTCACTAATTTAATAGTGGTTAGTTAAAGACAATGACCAATTTATAGAATAAATTTGAGGTTGAATAATAAAATTTAAAATAAAAATACAAAGAAATTGCCTATATAATCTAACAACCTCTTTTTTTTTTTTAATCACAAAAGGAGATAGTTGAGTCGTTCCAAATTTATACTCTCTGGTAAGATTAGACCACAAGTTCAGATCCCCACTTTCTTTGTGTCTATTTATACTGACTCATGTGAACTGTATTCACTCTTGGATGGTGCTATTAATTGTTGACAATGATGAACACTAAAAACATATTCTCGGTGTCAGCTATGGTTCTCAGGAACATTCCGTAGCGAGGAGGTAATGCCTGCATGGTAACGCCTAGCAGAGGTATGCTACAACTGGTCGCCTCCGACTCTCTTTTTCATCGATAAAAAAAATCACATAACGAGAAGTATCTTTATTACGATCGCTTACACATTTTTTTTTCCATTGAATAAAAAAAAAACTAAAAACCTCATGAGAGCAACACAAACATGATATTAACCTCTTTTTTTTCTTTTTGGTATATAAAGTCATTAGCTTATATGTAAGCAATGCATCACTAAGTATTTGCCATATACGTAATGGGAACAAAATCATGGCTTCAACCGGCCGCCTCATGTGACTTGAGAAGTATAGAACCGTGGAAAAAAATAAAAAACGATTAATTTTCTGATCAGCATCAATAGTTTGACATTTAAATCATATATGATGATCAAGTTGGTCTTATTTTATGATGCAAAATTGAATCAAACCCTTCACACCTAACTTTTATTTCTTGAGATTCTTTTCTTTGATTGTATAATGAGAACAATACGCAGCGTTATTACCATTTTGTTTCTTTCTTCATTTGAAATAATTTACAACCATATATATAAGAGTCTCAAGATATGATGTATATGTTTTTATTAATTATTCTATTATAAAAGATGTTAAAAGTGATGTTGAAGTTACAGGTGTTTTGAAAGTAAAATATCAATAATTTGTCCGCAGAAGATTTTTTTCTGAAAAGGAACTAAAAAAAGAGGAAATTACACTCCATGTCTTCTTTGTCATTTTATTTTCACATTTGTAATAAAGAGGGATTAGATCTTCTGTTATAGCACATTTCAATTTACATTTCACGAATATAACTATTTATACTCTCCTAATAATTAATTTCTCTCTCCTCTCTCTATTTCACCTGCGTCACTTTTGTTTGTTTAACTCTCAACCAAGGTCTCTTCTCTCTCTTTCCACCACCATATGTCACCATTATCTTGTCCACCTCCTTGTTCCCTTTCTCTCCTTCTCAAGGACGGAGAACAAGATTAAGTCGCAGTGGAGAGATGGTGACCGCTGCTCATTATCTTCTCTTTGAACGACGCTGCTTTCGCCTTGTACGGACAACTGTCGCCTCTCTCTCCTCCAGTACCACTTCTTTCCTCACTCTATCTTCCTCCTACCTCCGCTCACTCCCACTCCCACTCTCCTCCCAAAGAAGTCACTCATTATGTCTCCCCACCAGGACGCCATTTACGTTAACGGAATAAAGCTCTCTAACGTGTCGCTCTTCAATGACGGAGATGTGGTCGTTTACTCCATCGACAAGTTTCTAGATTTGAACTATAATAGTTTTGGGGGATGTAGGAGTGGTGTGACTATTGCGTCATCATCGTTTGATGGCGAGATTAGGGTTTGAAAGGGAAAGAATACATCCAGATGTCGTCATTTTGAAATTTGTTAAGTGAAGGTTTTATAGAATGGTAGTGTGGATATCTAATTGCAAATAGTTGTTGTATGGAAATACAAGTTGTTCTTGTTCAATGATTTTTGTGGTTTTCGTTTCTTTTTTTTACTGTCTCATTTTGTTCTCGGTTGTACTCGATTTTTTCTCATTTTGTACTCTTTTTTTTGTAAGCATTTTGTTGGTGTAATCAACAAGTTTCAAATATTTTGTACTCATTATGTAAGCATTTATTTTATGAATGTACTCATTTTGTCCTCATTTTGTATACATAATTTTACCAAACAATAAAGAAAATATTAAGCTTTTAGCCCCTAATATTTTTGGGTTATACTCATTTTTGTTCATCTTCTATACTCATGTTGTGCTCATTTTGTACTTTTTTTTGTAAGCATTTGTTGGTGTAATCAACAAATCTCAATTTGGGTTGCATTATTTTTGTACTCGCTTTGTTCTTCATTTGTTCTTATTTGTATAATTATTTAAAAAAAAAACTCTATTTTGACTTGTACTCATTTTTGTTGGTGTTTGTTTCCGGTTTGTTCTCATTTTGTTGTTCTACTAGTTTGTAATCATGTTGTTTTCAGTTTATACTCATTTTCACTAATAAAAAAAGTGTGATCTACACGCGGTCAAACTGTTGTATTTTTAAATATTTTATTCTGTATTGTTATTTTTGGATTTTTTGACATGTTGTTTTATTCGTGAATGCTGTCTTTTTTTTTTGTCTACTTGTGCGCTTATCCCTTAAAAGGACATATTATTTTGTTAAATTCATTTGTGATCTCACTCATAAACTTGAATCAAATCAAGATTTTGTTAAAAAAAATTAAAAATAATTCTTACATTTATTTTAAATTTCTGCCGCTTGTTGTTTCTAGTTGCAGGCAAAAAATTAAGTAGTTTTGACACAATTTAAATTAATAAATTTGGTGCTTGTTTTATGAATTTAAAAAAACTGTTACTGAAATATATTATGGAGTTTAAAAAGATAAGGTACTCTTTTTATTTTTTAATATATGATTTATCCAATGAATTAATTTTAATTTTATTTTTGCTATTTACCATTAGTTAGTTTTCAGAATGACGTTTAACGACAGGGATAAAATAGGAGGCTTTTTAAAATTGGGAGATGAAAACGACTAATACGCTATAATACAAGAACGAAATAGTAATTGACCCTAACAAATATAACGAAACAAAACCCCTTATAGTTATTGAGTCCACCAAATAAACACTTTCCAACAAATTATTGATGTACTTATGCTAATCATTGAGCACTTAACTAACGTTATCTAAACCTCAAGATGCATTTGAGATGATATGAATCTCTCCTGATTTAAGTAAACTCGTGGGTTCGAACCTCCATATATATACAATTGTTTAAAATATGAGACAGAATTTTGCCTCCCAAAAAAGATCATTCCAGTTCAAACGAGAATTAATCTAAATGTAATCAAAAGCTTAAAAGTACCACACAAAGTTAAAACCTGCTTAAGATACCACATAGTCTGAACAAAAAAAACTAACGTTATCTAAATACCTAGCAAGGATTTCAATTACTCTCTCTGTCCCATCAATAAGACACATTTTAATTTTACTATAATCATTATTCTTTTTTTATTTTGCTAATTAGATTGTGAAGTTACAGTCTTTTTTAAAATGTTGAATGTAGCTTACATTAATTTTCCCAATACCCTATCAATGGTATATTTTAAATAAGTCTAAAAAAAATAAAAGTGCCTAGCTCTAGTCACTTTAACAATTGTACATCCAATAATCCGAAATCTCAATTTATGTTAGTGTTTCCTAATTTTTAAGATGGAAAAGACAACGTTGCCTTTAATTGGAATGTATACCAAGAAATTTTAAATTTCTCAAACTAATTAAGAAAAAAAAAGCCACAAATATTCTTCCCAAACTGAAAGAAAGTCTTATAGTGGAATACTTGCTACCACCTATTCTTCCCAAACAAAAAGATCGTCTTATAGTGGAATACTTGTGTAGCATGCTTTATTGTCCAGTACCTGGATTCAAATATAGATGCAGACAGAAGGGAGGGAGGAAAAAGAAATCAAATTCATAAAGAAGACGATCAAAATATTGGTGAATCATGGATTTGTGCAAGTCACAGATTCTCGCATTACAATAATTTGCTGCCTTCAGAAACAGACTTGTTTTTCTGAGATGAACATTTCCATTCCCAGCAACTGTTGGAGACATTGCTGGAAAATTTACATCTCGGATTAAGTCGCACAAGAACATTTTGGACTGAGCAAACGTTCAGTCAAAAGCCTCTGAATTCTCTGTACCGCAAACCGATACAGACAACCAAAGCTGCTAAAAATTCTCAGACTTTCAAAGCTCGCCGACCAGTTGTGCATTTTAAATCGTATAAATAAGATCCCAATTCATATTCAATCAAGAATTTTTCCGTTCTTCTTACACCCTTCTGATAGAAACTCTGACAGTAGTCAGGACAGGGCAGCATCCTAGCACAACCTCCTGGGGCGTGGGACCTATCCTAAATCGGCTCCTTTGTAAGCACCAGAACATTCTTTTAGTTAAGGGGCCCTCATATTCATGATGTTTCCTGTAATCAAAAATTTTCAGATCTTGATTGTTATTCGACAAAAAGTAAAGAAATCTTTAAACTAAACCAGAATAAATATATTCAACCAAATAGCATCACAAAAAGAAAATCCAAATGAAAAGAATCAGAAGATAAAAGGATTTAGGGCAGGTCTGCAGAGTATGATATTCCATGTTGGTATAAGAGCTGCCATAAGCTAGTTTTAAATCAAATAAATTCACTTCTGAGAATGCTGTTGGTTCCAGCATACATTGTTAAGACTAGTGGCCTATTTGAATCTGTCTTGTGACAGTGAGAGCATATCAGTGAAAAGAACTCATAAATTTTGCAAGAAATTATTGCAAACAGGTAATACATACCTAAAATTCCCATTCTCTCAAATCTCAACAAATGGCAGTTCATGACTGTTTATAGTTCTCATTGACGAAATCCTGTAATAAACCGTTGGACACCAGCAAAATCAGATACTACAGTCACATTGCAGAAGCTGCCTTGATGCTCATTTTCCATGTAGTCTACAAGAAACTTGCATTGCTTCTCACCATTTGTCTGTAGCAAGATGGAAAAACGGTGCAAAGCCAATTGACGTAATTAATTCTTATTAGCTACATCAAAAGAATAGCAAATTATATTACTAAAATCTAGAAATTTGATAGCCAAAAAGTGATCATTGCATGCCACATGTAAAATTTCCATGGCTGTGACATAAGTTTACAAATGGAAACAATTAGAATTCTCTCTCGAGATGTATTATTGCAATCCTTGCATCATTTTGTGAATTCCTCAAACACTAATGATATTTGACATTACTGATGCAGAAAGAATTATCAACACAGAAGCTTATGTGATAGGAACAAAAATATAGTTAAATTTCGTAGTATTTAATCACGTAAGAGAAAATGAACTATATGATGAGAACATTAACATATAAATAAATGAAGCTTATCCATCAGCTGCAAAGAAGAAAACGTGAACAACAAATTTACAAATTACAACAAAATTTCAATAGCAAAAATATCACAATACTTGCAAATAAAAATCTTTGAAATACATAACCTAGGGACAGTGCTATTCTATTAAGTTGTACAAAACAAGATATATTACCTCGAAAGCAAAAAATCCCCCAGGTTTCAACATTGAAGTAGCTCCATCAACAAGATGGAGAAGATCATCCATGCCAGTAAGGCCACCATCTAATGCAAGTCTTGGCTCATGTCTACCAACTTCAGCCTGTAGTCCTGGGATGTTTTCACTTGGTATGTATGGAGGGTTGCTCACAATACCACTAAGCTTCCCTTCGACATCTTTCAATGGTTCAAACCAAGACCCTTTCCTTACCTCAATCTTGTCCTGAATTTCACTCAAATCCACAAATCACACAAATGTCATGACCTATATTTGTTCAAACATAATCTATCATTTGAAATTTCCAAGCATTGTGTTTTCAGCATATTCAACTACAGAAAATTACACATTTTTTCAACATATCCAATTGTTTAGACAACCTTTTAATCTGTCAGTAATTAAATAAGACATAATCACTAACCTGAAGGCCATACCTCTGGACATTAAACTTGGCCGCAGAAACAGCAACAGAGCTTAAATCAGTAGCAAAAACTCTACTTTCATTCCCCAAAATTCTCCCAATACCAATAGCAATGGCACCACTACCAGTCCCCAAATCAGCCCATAAACCTTCCCTCACACCTCCGCTTCTACACACCACATTTTCAACTAGATCAACAAACAATTCAGTCTCAGGCCTCGGAATCAAAACCCCTTCTTGAACACACAACACCAAATCCCTCCAATGCTCACACCCCACCACATACTGAAAAGGCCTCCTCTTTTCAATCCTCTGCCTCCAAAGCTCACAGAGCTCATCCAAAGACGCCTTTAGAGTGACATTCGCGGAATTTTTAGAACTACCCAGTTGAGATATGAGTAAAGGGTCCTCAAAAACATCCTCCATGAACCATTTTAGTTCTCTGTGGAGAAGAGAGGACTCGGGGCCGTTGTCTAAGTGAAGAAAAGTGGATCCAACTGAGGAAATGAGGTGTGTGGCCCATTGGTGCCATTTGGTAAGGTGGGCAAGAGAGACGGTGAATTTTGGGGGTCTTAGAAAGAGTGGGGTTCTGGGTTTTAGAGAAGAGGGTGGTGGCGGTGTTGATGAGGCGCAAATGGGTCTTCTCCGGAGATTGGTGTAAAGTGTGCGGATTCGGATGCTAGTGGACATGGCAAACGAGGGAAGGAAAATGAGTTAGATGACGTAGAAACCGTGTTATATATGGGCATAAAATCTAAGCACATGGATTTTTGTAAGTTAGGATAAACATGAAGGACTAAAACTTACTATATTATAAGAAAAATATAATATAATTGGCCTAATACATGTGAACTTGATTTATTTTTTTCACATGATCGTGTTTGGAGTTATGCGACACCGTTCGAAAAGTGTGCGACACCGTTTTAACAAGTTACGGACACATGTATTAAGCCAACTTCAGAGAGGTAAACATGTATTAAGCCAATATAATTTTATTAATTATCGACGGTGGAATACAATACGGACATTCAATCAAGTCTAACAAAAATAAACTGATTCCCAATCGTAACTGTTCGAACTGCAATCCTCACAAACTGAATCACAACAAGACAATTCTCCTATATTATTTAACAACACAATTCCAACAAAATCAAAGCCACAGGCTTGGTAGTTACTTTTGTGGGGGAAAGAAGGTGGAGGTGGGGAATTGCAGTTGGAGCGGCAGTGTTTGAAAAGTAGTTACATGGTGGCTAAATCAACTGAGTTCTACTACGAAAGTCAAGTAAATAAACTGTAAGACATAGATGTAGTTGGATCTTCCTGTCTGTACGAGGAGTTTCTGGTGGTTATTATGTTGTCTTCTTCACGATCTTCTTCCTCCTCCTCCTCCATCCTCTCAGTTTCAGCATCACCGCCGAAAAAATGCAGGTCAGAACATTATCATTGCCATCATCATCAACCACAACTTTCCGTAATCCAACTCTCAAAACCATCACTAACCCATCATTTCTCTTCAAAAACCCACCACTTAACTTCAATCTCCTCTCCCCTCCTCCGCCTCCAAAGCTGCAACTTTTTCGTCCGTACAGACACCGTACCAATTTCGTGACTTCTTGCATTGGCTCTGGTCGAGATGTTGCAGACGAAAAGCGAAGAGCTTTGAGTGATAATGGTGATGTTAATGATGAGTCTGTTTCTTCGTTGGAAGAGACGAATGTGGGTGGGGTTGCCAAGTTACATAGAGAGGATTAGACAAAACAGAGTCTATAGAAGCAAATGAAGGAGATCATGATGTTTTCGGGTCCGGCTACCGGGTTGTGGATCTGTGGGCCGTTGATGAGTGTCATTTCCACTGCTGTGATCGGTCAAGGAAGCTCCACTGAGCTTGCTGCTTTAGGTAGTTCTTCAGAATTTCGTAATTGTTTGATTTGAGTTTTAATTAGTTGATCTTGATTAAGTTACAGAACAATTAGTGACA
>CAODLS011821851.1:0-20616 GCA_948243855.1 Flueggea neowawraea | reverse complement strand
CTTGGATTGGTGGAGTGTACTAGCACTCTTTCAGAATCTCTATTCTAAAGCTCACAACATAATTTTCTCTCTTTTTAAGTGACACTCATAAATTCGGCTTTGCCTTTGCCATGGAATAAGTTTGGCCTAGCCTCTCCTATTTATAGGCATATGAAAAATCCTAAATAGGTGCACTAGGGTTAGCCTTTCTTGTCCTACAAGAATAAGTGATTCCTAATTAATTATGTGCACTAATTAGGGTTCCTACAAAATAGGAGTGTGCTGAATTTCCTATTCTTATCATAAAAGAATAAAGACTCCTAAAAAATGGGAGTGTGATATATATTCCAAAATTTTCAAGTTTTTTTAATGTTATTGGGATTTTAATTACATGATACACTATCATTAAATAAATCACTTCGTTATTAAAACATATGGGCCGAATTTATTATGTCACACATAATAATATGTCCACAACTTAATAAGATGCAATTTACAAATAAAAACCCATTACATTAATGGAATATATCTTATATCAAATTTAAGATATAAATTACCAAACCCTGAATTATTATTGATTAATCAAATTAATCATCTTAATAATTCAATTACCACAAGAGAGAACATTTGTAAATCCAATTCATTCTAGTGTGTGACCCAATAGACCCACTCGAAATTAGCAATGAGTCTTGTCCCAAACCTTGGGCCCAAAGTCCATAAGCGGTATCTAGTAATACATTATGAAAACCTAAAATCGAGTGGATGTCGGTGATCCAAATTAACCTTTCACAGTATGATATTTAGTTCTTTTGTCTCACGATATCTCATCTAAGTATAAGGCATGATCACATGTCAACCTTATATTGCTTAGCATAATTCTTGATCTCAAGTGGATTGAGATAACAAATGATATTGATAAACCCCTTTATCAATTCATTCGAGTATGCATACATTCCATCAATACTACTCATCAAGTGGCGAAGAGATATCACTCTTCATAAGAGGAACAAATCAATCATTCTCACTATCACTCCTTACATGATTCATGACATATCCAATCATAGCCTTTATTGTTACCCTGTTACGGATAATGTTTGACTAAGTCAAAACATGTGATTCCTCATGTAGGAGTCGATAGTGAGTTTCAGTCAGATGATTCAAACATCACCACTGCATGAAAGCTACTTTGTGACAATAATGCATGAAGTGCTTTTATAGTGGGCCAGTCCAATACATGTTCCCCAACATGTATCTATGTTCAAAGTTGACATCTCATATCTATAATTAGTAAAATGTGATTATCCACTTAGCAACATACTAACCTTAATTCATTATCATTCCCATGATAATGATCGATTATGGACATTTAGAATAATATTCCTTTTATCCTTATGGTTTTACTATCAAGTCATGCACTTGATGACATAAGAAAGAATAAACTATTCATGGACTTTTATTTTCAAAAAACATATTATATTTCATAGAAATTAAATGCCTCTTTATTAAATAATTGAATGACAATGTACATCAATGATTGGACTAGGGCACAATTCTAACAGAGGGTTACACAACAAGACCCGTATAACCCGTTTATTGTTATTCAATTCACGTATCACATGTTACACAATAAGACCCATTTAGCACGTGAGACATGTTTACAATACACAAATACACAATTAACACTAAAATACCTTCAACTAAAACAAAAATATTCATTTATAATATCCACTAAGATAATAATATTCTAAATAAAGACAAATCAAATACAAAACAACTTAAATTATAAAGTTTGTTTATTACTTAATGTTAATAACATTTAGTGTGTACATCCATGAATATCTTTGTACACCTTTGAACAACTATAACATTTTTGAACACCTATTATAATACCCAAGTCGAATTCTAGTAAGGCTATCTGTAGTCTTCGGTTTCGTTCAGTTCTGTATTGATCTTGGTCATTGGAGTGTTGAGTGTGAGATTTATGAGTTTTATTGGGATTACTCGAGTTAGATTTTGTGAAACTCAAGTAAGATGACCCATGGATAGCTCGAGTTAGCCTTTGGATAACTCGAGTAAGTGGAGGTGCATGTTACTCGAGTAAGCAGTTTGGTAACTCGAGTAACTGTGCTTGTGTCGTATTTCTGGGTAGCTCAACTCGAGTTGTCAAGAGTTGTTACTCGAGTTAGCCATGTGTAACTCGAGTTATGCTTCCTCTAACTCGAGTTAGAGCTGGGGTCTATATATATACTCCACCCGATTTCATTTGGCTGTCACTCTCATGTCTCACTCAAATCACTTACATTGCATCCAGGAATCATTTTCATTGGTTCTCCTTCATTTTAGATCATCCTTTGAGGTAAGATTGAGCTTCCAAACTCTTCTTTACTTCATTTTGATCATTCTTGCATGAATGTTCATATTAGGGTTTTGAGTAATGGTTCATAGGTTTGGTTTTGTGTTGTTCTTGTTGTTTTGGTCGTTTGGATTTGTTTATTCGGGGTGTTGGGAGCCTAGAAACTCCTAGTGTTAGCTCGAAATCCTTAGAACCAAGAATGTTCTTGAAATGGGTTTGAAACCATTCGTTTTTTGTCGTATAGGATAATGTCGAGTTGTTCTGTTGATTTTGAGCATGGATTCATGTTCAGAAGGTTGTTTAGAGCCAATGTGGGTGTTTGGAGTCGATTTCCATCTGTTAAATCAGAGTTGTTCGATTTTTGGAAATTATGGGTAGTGGATAACTCGAGTAAGCCTTTGGTCAACTCGAGTAAGCCATGCAGTGTATAACTCGAGTTAGCTTCTTGTCTAACTCGAGTAGACCAGGGTCTGGATAACTCGAGTAAATACTATGGCTAACTCGAGTTAGCCATGGTTCTGTGTGACCAAAGTGTGTCATTTTTTACACTTTGTATATTGTCGATTTCTGAGAGTTCGGGGACTCTTTTGGGGATTCTGACTACTTGAAAAAGTTAATTAGCTATCCTAATATAGTCGGAGGACTATTTTGTAATTTGTCAAGTTCCGGGGACTAAAACATAATTTTGCATTGGTCGAATACCAATCTTTAATGTTACATAGATTATGTATTTTGGATCCAGAGTGATAGATCATCATTCGATATGGGTCATTTGGGGTCTTTCGAGAGTCCGTATTTGCATATGCAGTTCATGCATCTTGTATTGCCACAATACCATATTTGAATTTGCTTCTAATATATCTATCGATATGTTTCCTTTGTTCAGCTTCCTGTTCGTGCCTGAAAGGCCAACCACCGACAAGTAGGGCCTGACAGGTGTTTTGCAATTGGACTTCCAAGTGAGTGAATAGCAGCTTCAGACACATATGTTGTGTCTCGAACTGTATATGTTTTCTGTTGTGTATAACACATATTCTGAAAATTAACTAATCTAAGGATTGGCTAATGATAAACTGGTTATGTGTATTAATCAGGACTCTACTTTGACATTGATATAAATGTATTATATGTCTCTCCGCTGATTTTGATGCTTCTACGCATACTCTGTTTGATACTATATATTAGTATGCTTTTGTTTTTTGATATGGGGCACCTACTGTTACGAGGTAAAACGTAACATTTGGTTTACCAACGCTTTGATAAGCCAGCTATTAGGGTTGCCAATAGCCATGTGTCCTGATTCGGCATATGATTTGATATGAATTGTGGCAGAGTCCACATACTTTGATATTAGTGCCAAGTGCATGCCTTTGCTTTGGTCCCATATATTTGTACATGTATTTTGACTCTGAAAATGAAAATCATTTTATACGCCTCCGTGTTTATGTTTGCAATGTGTGCGAACCCTTTTGTTAAAGGATTTTTTTTCTGAAAGCTACTACATATGTGTCATGTATATATGTATGTTAAACTATATCTGCATGTGTAGTTTTGAATTGTTTTCAAAACAGTCTTTGTGAGGCAAATATGAGGCAATCTGGAGTGTTATTCCTCACTAGGCCCTGACCCCCTTTTTTCTTCCTCTGTTTATGTGATTCCTTTTGAGTAGGTTCACAGATTTTGGTTTCGGCAATTGTCAGCATCCAGACTCCAGTAAGCCATTTTTTGGTTAGTGATGCCCTTTTGTCCGGGCTCATCTTTTATTTTGTAGAGCTCCGCATCGGGATGTAGTTGGGTTACCGGTTGCCACTTTGGCTTTTGTTTTGAGACTTTCGTTGTATTTTGCATTACTACTTTTGATATATTTATTTATATATAATTGACTTACTATGTTTTCGATTATCAAATGTTTTAACAAATATTTTATAATCTAAATCGTTTGGGTAATTTGTTCTGATCTCTGATGCTTGTGCGAGATAGGTCGGGCTCCCATAGCCGGTCATGGGCTGGCTATGGGTCGTGACACCAATGCAACCTTTGAACACTTTTGAAGACCTTTGAAGACCTTTGAATACCTATGAACACCTTTGAACACCTATGTACACTTTTGAACACCTATGTACACATTTGAATACCTGTGAACTTGTATGTACACCTTTGAACACTTATAAATACCTATGGACACATTTGAACACCTATGTACATTTTTGAACACCTATGTTAAACGTATTCAAGTGTATAAAATTGGGTCGTGTAACATATTAACCCATTTAACATAATTAAGTTAAACGGGTTAAACGTGTCATAAACGGCTTGAACCCGTTTTAGCTTGATTTATTCCATGTCATATATGGGTGAACCCATTTATGACCCAAACTCGTTTAACTTTGTGTCGAGTCGTATCATTTAATTGGGTCATGTACAAAAATTCCAGCCCTAGTAACCCACAATTTTTTCTACAAACCATTTATCCCTTAAGGAACCCTACTTTAGGGTGGTCATCCTACGTCCATTACTCAACTTCTTATGCACTTTGTATTAATGCCTCAAATTTTAGCATGCTCTTAAAGAAACACGGATGGATTAGGGGTTTATCTATTCTTTCCCTCTTTCCCCAAAAATAACATGATGTCTTTAGGGTAACAATCTTCACAAATATCTACAGTTGGCATCAGGAGTACTGCTTCTCTTAGGACAAGTTACCAAAATAGTCTTCACATCCTTAAGACAACGACTTACCTCAAGTACTAATTTTGCCTTTTCCACTCTTATTAGGCATGCTCCCCAATCACTTAAGAAAATATACATTTCCACTAATTGATTTATTCTATGGGTGCTCTAGTTATATGTATCAACAATAGGAATCCAATTTCCTATAAGCTTTATGCCATATTGCGTACATCACTTTTTCTTACGTGTTTTTCCTTGGTGAGATCTTGGTTTCCCTTAAGCTTTTACACTCGCTAAACATCTTGATTTCATAAGAGCTTGATTTATCACAAGCCTTTCTACTCACATTTTGATTAGTCATTGCCTACAATTAGTGAGAGCCCAATTTCTACAAGGTTTTCTTCTCACTGAACATTTTAATCATGTGAGGGCTTGATTTCTCACAAGCCTTTCTACTCATGCTAAGTCTTAATCACGTGAGCATCCGATTTATCACAAGTTTTACTACTCACGTTTTGGTCACTTGCTACATGCCTTTGATGAAAGCCCAATTTCTCGCAAACTACTCACGCTAGTTTGACCAGTTATTTGTACTTTTATAGTGAGAGCTCGATTTTTTGCAAGCTTTTCTACTCACTGAACATTTCAATCACGTGAGAACCCGATTTCTCGCAAGCCTTTTTACTCATGTTTTGGTTACTCGTTGCATGCCTTTAGAGAGAGCCTATTTTCTCACAATCTTTTCTACTTACGCTAGCCTTAGAAACTTTCACTGTGCTTCAAGACACAAGTTTTTTTTATGTACACCACATACGTTTAGAGCGAGGGCCCAATTTCTCACAATCATTTAAACTCGCACTTAACGGGTTTTTGTATTGTGCTCCACTATATGGGATTTTCATGTTGTGTTATTAACCGCCTCACATATCAATGCAATAACTTATTCTATCATAAGATCAATATCATTAAAAAGCATGAGAGATGAAAAATTGAACTTTATTCATTCAAGATACTAAGTTACAAAGACTAAGAAATAAAAACAATCACTCCACTAGGTAGGAGGTGCTTATTTCCAATAGCTTAATAATTCTTGAATCTAAAGTATGCTTAATGAATGGGGTGAGCAAGCTCATTTTCCATAGGAGGAGTTTTTTTTCCTGTCGTTCCTCCTTCTATAGTCATTTCTTCACTCTTTATGCATTGGATGGTCCCCGTGCTCCCCTCTTCATGCTTCAGGATAGATGAATCGATCAAGGTGCCCTTCCCAAACTAAGGCCTAAATTTTATTCTTCAACTCTTTGCACCTCTCCATAGACGTAGGCTTCTTTATATTGACTTATGGGTCAGTCTGTCCTCCTTAGAAGGTGAAGCAACCTTGAACCTTCTATGGCTGTCCAAATGTTAGATTTGGACTCCGGGAGTGAAGTGTTTTAACTTAGGATAAGAGACTCCCCATGTTCCTTTTTCTTTTCTTTCTTCCAGCTTTACTTTGGTTCCTCGTCTCTTTCCTTGTGCTTCTTGTCTTTCTCTTCCCTCATTGACACGTTCTTCAACACTTTGACTTGTTAGAATTACTTGCTAGCACACTTAAATAACTTGGTCAGCGATTAAGGATGATCTAGAAAAAGAGACTCTTAAAGTTACACTAATCGAGTCCCTTAGAGGATTGTTACGACTGCCACTCCTAGTTGCAAGTTGTGAATCTCCTAGATTGTGTTCTTAAAATGGTTAATGAACTTCTTAATGCTCTTATCATTCCTTTGCTTCATAGAGACCAAGTATGTGGCATCCTTCTTTCTTCTATTGCTAACAATGAAGGTGTTGATAAAATCCATCTTTAGTTGTTTTGAGCCAACACTTCCTTCAGTATTTTGAGCCAATTACGAGTGACATCCTTCAATGTAATCAAGAATGTTTAACACATATCACATCCTTCCATCCACACAGGAGCATGATGCCTTCGTAATTTTGTATATGCTCATGAAAGTCTTCCTTTCTGGAGAAAGTAGGAAGTTGAGGCATCTTAAACTTTAGTGGGAGATACTTCCCCATGATCTCTCTTGTGAATGGAATCTTTCCTCCTTCATGTAGTTCTTCTTCAGCAGGGACCAACGTTTTCTACTCTAAGACTCTTTCTATGATCTTTTCCACATCAAGAGTATCTTTGGCATTGATAGATTATAGGGCTCCTTTGGAGCCTAGCGAGTCTCCTTGCGAGTGGTTTCGACAACTTCATGGTACTGCATCCTTTCTCTTCTATGACGATTCCTTTATTCCCTCGCAGGCACTTCATGTTGTTCATATGAGAACTACGACTACCATAAGATGAGGAAGGGATTCACAATAGTGATTCTCCGTAGGAGCCTTTTGCCTCTGAGTTGTAGCGTAGATGTTCAAGCTTTGATTTAATTCCTCAAATCCGTGGAGTGGGACTATAAGAGTCATCATTCTTGAAGGACCTTCTCTTTGAGGGTTTGGAGGACTTTCAACATCTTGGCCTTCATCCTCACGGTGGTCAGCCAACTATGATCTTGTTTACACTATCATCATTAATGAGTGTCGTTAACCACTTATTGCAATAGAAAATTTTATTGAAGATGAGTTCACGAAAACACAACTTTTTGCTCGTATTCCCCACAGACAATGCAATTGTTATTGCCTCAAATAAAAAAAACATTTTGATAACTGGAACCACAAACGCTCTATCAAACCCTAGAAAAAGAGGTTGAGGGATGAGCTCTGAGTGCACTATGATGCTCAAGTTAATATTTCAGTAGAGTTTCTACGTGAACCTCTCATTTGTATAGGACGTGAGGGATGAATGATAAGAACATACAACATCATCTTCTGATCTTAAGGATGTCACTCAATCCCTTAAAATAAGTTCTTCAAGGTTCATTTTGATCTACCACTAATTGTAGCAAATTATTTACAGCAAATGCATTCATTATCTGTAAGGAAAATTATTTAAAATGGGGCCGATTACAAAAATATCCTCTTTTGAAAGTTTTATTACAAAAAATAGACCCCTGTTTTTTTTTTCTTAATTGGAGTGAAAAATATAACAGTCTATATAAAGGTTTGGTTTCTCCGTATGAAATCTTATCATTTATCTCTTTTTTTATAGTTTAATCCTATATTATTCAATTTTTCAATTTTAGTCCTTTTGCATTTTTTTTCCAATTTAGTCCATAATTTTTTATTTTTAGTTAATTTTTCTTCTTCACCTAGTTTTCTATTTTAAATTTTATTTGAATTTTCAACCTTAAATAGACCTATGTAAAAATAGTTAACTCAACTTTTGATTTCTTATCAACTTGAAGAAATTAGAATTTCAATGAAAATCCACTCAATATCAACTCTGAATAAAAATCAACCAAATATCAAATCAAAAAATATTTTAAAACTCTTTAAAAACAACATAAACTTAAGTAACCCTATTACAAAAATTTTAAAAACATAAAAACACTTTTTAAAAATTTAAAAACAATCCTAAATCAACCTTAAGCAAACTATAAAGCAAATTTTAAAAACTTTTAAAATACTAAAACACAACCTAAAATAAAACTTTTAAAATACTAAAACCAACTTTAAATAAACCTTATGTAAACCTATGAAAACTTTTTTAAAAATGTTAAAACTGTTTTAAAATTTAAAAAAACCTTAAATCAACCTTAAACAAACCCTAAATCAAAATTTTCAAAAACCTTATAATTGTTTTTAGAAAAAAATGAAAACAACCTGAAATAAATATTAAATAAAATTAAATAAAAATAAAAAATCAACTCGAAAATAACTCAATGTAACTCAATATCAACCTTGAATAAAAATCAACTCAATATCAACTCGTTTTTCAACTCAATATCAATGTTGAATAAAAATCAACTCAAACTGACTGCCATATCAACTCAATATCAACTTAATAAAAATCAACTCAATATTAACCTTAAGTAAACCTAAAAATATAACCTGGAATCAATCATAGTTGTTAGGGTTCTGATTTAATAGTTATTTCGACTAACAATGGCAGAGATCAACAGCGGTGGCGCGACATCCTCTCTGCCGTTGAAGTTCGACTCCTCGACACCAGATCTGGTCGGCAATGAGCTCGACGACAACAACAGAATGTGTAGGCAAGGAAAACGTGATTCTTTACTGGTCGTGGGAGGCGAGGAGACGAGCAATGAAATGAAGAAAGGAGCCGAGAATGAGATAAGGGAGGAGAGCGATGATGACGACATCATATCCGATTGTAAAAGACGAGGAGGAGACAACAGAGAGATGAGAACGAGAAACCCTAGCCAGAGACGAGAGCGATCAAGAGAGCGAGGAGGACAGAAATGAGGCAGAGGGCGACATTGTGACAAGCACAAATCATAGAATGGCGAGGCCAAAGAAGAGAGAGAAGAAGAGGCCGACGGTTGAGAGGGGGAATGGATGAAGAGGATGAAGAGAAGGCAGAGATGGAGGCCGAGGAGAAGGGAAATGAGGGAGAACAGACGAAGATGAAGGCAGATAGGAGGGTGAGAAAAAAGAAGAGAGAGATAGGAAGAGAGGGAGTGAGCATTCTTGAGAGAAGCTGAGACAAAATTTTTGGATGAGAACGAGGCTGATACAACGCAAGGGAGAGATTGACAGAAACAGGTCGAAGTGAAGTATTTTATAATGAAAAGATGAAGTAAACAACTTCCACTATAGAAACACTCAAAAATTATGACGTGGTCCCATACATATTCTACCAGCTGGTGGTAGAGGAGGGAATGCAAAATTCTATCATGGATGGTTCACATCTTGTTTGGCTAGAGTATGCCGATGAGAAGAAAGAGGTGGTAACGGAGGAGGAGAAGCTGTAATTACATTATTATGTTCTCTGTAAGAGAAGTTCAAGCGCGCATAATCATTTAGTCCCTTAACATGAGAAATTAGAGAGAGACACATAGAAGTCGGGCCGTGTTGAGATAATGCCTTCATTTGAACTGTGTTCCTTCTACCAACACTTAGGTTTTCAGATCACCCAAATTAAGCCTTAGAAAGGGAGAGGGAGAGAGAGAGAGAGAGGATTCAAGCCACAAATAGAGAAATAGAGAGAGGACGTTATGTTGAGATAGAGATAGAGTGATAAGAGAGAGAGGAAGCTATGTTGAAATAAAGAGAGAGAAGGAGAGAGGATAAGTTAATACAAGAAGATAGACAAAGGAAGAGAGAGAAAATGGGTCGACGATCTATTCTTATAAGCAGCGATCTGTTCTATTTTACCATTCCTTCTTATGAAGAATGTGCGTGATAATAGCTTGAGACAATGGTTCGACAAACAAGAATGGAATGTTGATCAAATTCAATGTTTGCACATATTTAGAGAAATAGTGGAGATTGTAAACGTAGCTCATTCTCAAGGAATCTTCATTCACAAAGTTCGTCCTTCTTACTTTGTTATGTCATCATTTAATCGCCTCTCCTTCATTAAATCTACTTCTTGTTCGAATTCTGGGTCTGATTCTCGATTAAATGGGAAGATTTCCAGCCGACATTTTCAAAATGGATCAGTTCAAGTTGCGAGTTTGGTTGGTTCTTCGGTTGGTTCAGTTTTGGTTCCAACAAAATGGGTCATCTTCCATGTGGCATCCATGTGACGATATTTAAGTGATGTGGCATGCTTAGTCATCTTTCTGGCCTAGAGATTTTCAAAAATTGGCTATAGTGACCATCTGAGAATGAAATTCAATATTCAATGATCTTTTTCTGACAAAAGTGAGTATAATGACCATGATACAATCTTGTTAAATTTAGGATCACCATCTGTGAAATTAAGCCTTAGAACATACATTTTTAATGAAGAAGGGAGTAAAAACGAGGATTAAACAAAAGAAGAGAATCGAAAGACCACCCATGGAGGTTGAGGTGGCTGAGAATAGCGGGAAGGTATCATTCAGGGACAAGTTGGTGGGATCTTTTCATGAGGACAAACATATTGATTTACATGAAAATATTGATATTGATATTCTTAAAGAAGATTTGTTGATTGAAAGGGATTAATCTATTCTGTCATTGTGGTTCTTAGAGAAGATCCTGAATGCATTGAATAAGACTATCGAACAAACAGTAATAGTGCGTCTTTTGTTCGGTGGCCCTGGGTACAAAGGATTGATGACGGGGATTAAATATCTTTAGAAGTCGAAAGGTGAATTTCACATTGTGGAGCTTGAGAATATTTTTTTCTTGGTCAAGTTTGAGCTAGAGTCGGACTACATCCATGCTTTACTAGATGGACCGTGGGTTATACGTGGAACCTATTGTAATCCCAATATGGTTATCCAAGAGGATGGTGGATTGGATTCAAGTTGTAAATTTGAAAACTTTTATAAACTTTTGCACAATATGTCAAAACTAAAATAGA
Organism: Flueggea neowawraea; assembly: GCA_948243855.1. Lineage (NCBI taxonomy): Eukaryota > Viridiplantae > Streptophyta > Magnoliopsida > Malpighiales > Phyllanthaceae > Flueggea > Flueggea neowawraea. The sequence goes on along the minus strand of CAODLS011821851.1, from coordinate 9,220 downwards.
AGTTAAATCCAATACACAACCACAAGAGATAAAATAATCCCAGGCCAAAACAAGAAAACCAACAGTAGTTTCTAAGGCTCACTAGCAACCTCTCTTGCTTTTCAAGGCTTCAACAAGTAAACGTATACTACCCTCAAGCTTTAACACCAAAGCTTGAGCACAAGTGGATTCTCAAAGTTAAAAACAATATCTCACACCAACCCTATTACAAAAAATGCAAATCAAAACTTAGTTGGTATAAGAATGCAAGAAAGCTCAAAAGAGAGAGAAGGTCAAGATTCAAACTAGCAAAACTTGGGCACACTTTTGAAAAGTCTCTCTTGTCTTTTCCATCTTGGATGACTCTATTTATAGGTAGGCTCCCAAATGTAGATGTTTATTTCCTTGAAGTAGACGTTGTGAGAAAGCTGCAATATTCTGATTTTAACTGACGTCATAGGCATTAGCGTGCATTATTGTCATTAACGCGTGTTCTTCATATACCCAGAAGATGATCATAGTGCGTTATAGCTCTTTAGCGTGCTTTAATGATTTTTCATGACTTTTGGTTGAAAAACACCTTTCATCAGCGTGCCTAGATGACCATCAGCATTTCTAGATATCTTCATCAACGTCCCTTGTTAAATCCTCAATGTGCGTTAACGACTTCTAAGCTCACTTCTTGATTTTGACACATTCTTGTACAAAGGAATATTTAAATATTTAAATTCCCGAGGAACATGCCAAATTTGTCATTATCTGGTCACCACATCGACTACGCGTGTTCTTCCTCTACAACGTGTGTCATTGAATGTCTTTTAAAAATGTCACCTTTGCTCATCAACAGACGTTCTTGAATCATTAGCGCTCCATCATCTTAAGAGGTTGATGCAGGTTTGAAGAATATGAAATACATCTTCGACAACATGCCTTAATACTCATTAGCGCGCTATAATGACTTTCTTAGAATAATCGAGAACTCAAATCTGTGCGTTATTGAGCCATTAGGTCCCCATATTTTAGTTGGATAAGTTAACACGCATTCTTCATCATTAACGAACTTAGATTCATCCTCTAGGAAAATAAATTATTGGATAAGTTTTTGGAAAAGTTCCAGAAGTGCAGAGACACCGTCAACGTGCATTCTTCATCATTAACGCGCTTAGATGCATCCTCTGGGAAAATAAGCTAGTATATCCGTACGTTGATTGCCATATCTGCACATTGATGCCATTTTGTCTTAGAGCAAGTGTGAGTATACAACCAATAATGTGTGTTAATGGTTCATTAGTGTGCATTGATTAATTTTTCAATTGTTTTATAAGTCATCAAAACTTAGAAGGATTTTTCTTGTTGTCCATACAATGGCACAACACCTACCTTACTGTGCAACCATGGTCCCCGTCGTTGTCAACAAAAAAGACCACGCCATCGGCGCTGACGACTTTGATCTAGTTACTAGGATTACCAATACTATATTGTAACAAAAGTTCCATCCGATATATTGGAAGTTTAATAGGTAAGGTGATTCGAGTTGATTATAACACAAATGTAAGTGGACGATGGCAATTTGCGAGAATGGCGGTCGAGTTGGACATGAACAAACCGATTATTCCTGTCGTGATGATAGATGGTAGATACTAGAAGGTTGAATATAAAGGAATTATGATTATGTGCTACACGTGTGGAAAGATCGGCCATTTAATGGAGAAATGTTAGAATACAAACGGTACAATCAGTGTTGACCAGCCAGGTGCTTCCATGCCATCAAATAATCATAATGCAAATCATCAGAATCCGGTGGTGGTTGGGGCCGATGGCAGAGGAAAGGAGGAAACTAATGGAACCAACTTTGGAAAGTGGATCCACGCCCAATATGGAAGGAAGAAAAACTTTAGAAAGGGAGACAATAATCAAGGCAAGAGTTCCAACACAGCTACGAATTTGAAAAAAAGACTTTCCTTTTGGGTCATGCTTCTAAGCGTTGATGGGGAAAACTGATACTGGCATGAAGAGAAATGAGGAAACGATTATGGAAGGAGATAAGGAAACTATTAAGGCAGGAGCATAATCTGAGGGCTCTAAAGTCACTAACGGTTTGGTCCAAATGTCAACAAATGAAAATATTTGGCCGAATAATAATGCTCATCAAAATACAGGCCAGAGAGAACCCAACCCAATCCACGGGAATAATTAATGGAGTACCGGCCCGAAAAAACAAGTACACAAGCCCAGTTCACATAAGGCTCGCATAAGTGGAACACAAGGTTGTTAGTAATATGCCATATAAGTATTGCCATTTATATTGTTGTTTAATCAATATGAGACATTTAATTTTGGCATATATATTATCATGTTATTTAGTAATGCATGAAGTTGATAAAAGTATCAATGAATAGTTGATTATGTCTTATGTCATCAAGTGCGTGACTTGATAGTAAAACCTTAAGATAAAAGAATGCTATTCTAAATAGTCTATAGTCGTTCATTATTATGGGAATGATAATGAGCTAAGACTAGAATGCACTCTAAGAGATGATCATGTTTTACTGATCATGAACATGTGATGTTGTAACTCATAACATAGATGCATGTTTGGAAAATAATATTGGACTGTCCCGCTATAGAAATACTACATGGAATATGTCATTAGTATTTCTTATTGCAGTAGTGATATTTGTGTCATTCGACCTGAATTCACCATTGATTCCTACATGAAAAGCTTTATGTTTTGATATAGTTCAACATCATATGTAACAGGATGGTAATACAAGCAATAATTGGACATGGTAAATCATGTGGAGGAATGTGAGTGACAGTGAAAGAATTTGTCCTACTTTTATTTGAGTGAAATATCTCTCGGCCACTAGACAAGTAGGTCTGATGAAATGCATGATCATGCTCAAATGAAATTGATAGGGGTTATTAATATCATTTGTTTTTGGTCAGTCTACTTGGGTATCAAGAAATATTTGATTAAGCTTTATAAAGATGACGTTATCCATGCTTTATGCTTAATCGAGATATCAAGTGACAAAAGGACTAAATATCTTACTATGGATTAGGTATTGTCGAGTCATCAAATTTTCTCAATTTGGGTAGTCATAATGTTTTGCTAGAGCTCGCTTATGACTTATGGGCTTAAATGGTAATTTGGGCATACTGCCAATATTAAACGGACCTACATAGTCACACACTAGAACAAACTGTACTATATATCTTGCTATTATTTTATGCGAAATAATTTGTTTTAAAATATTTTTAAAACAAATTAAAATTTGTTTGACCTAGTCAAAATATTATGTTTGTCTTAGTCAACAAAAGAGAGAACTTCTTTCACTTAGTCAAATAGAGTAATTTGTATGACTTGGTCAACTAAGAGGGAGTTTGACTTGATCAACAAGTCAATTAGTATTTATTTTATGAAATAAATATTTAGTGTCGAATTTATATTTATTTATGAAATAAATATAGGGCCAAATTTTATTTATTAATAAGGAATAAATATTGAAGTAGTCTATCCTTGTTGGACTAGGATAAAAGAATTCTAGTAAGGTAAGAATTGGATCTCCTAGTAAGACTAGGACTATAGTTTATTGAAGCCTATAAGTAGGCATCATATGAATCCCTATTCCGCTTCTTGATTGCCGTCCATACTACTTCAAAAGGAGAGAAAAATAGCAAAGTATTATTTTGAGAGTGTCCTAAAAAATTCAGTGCTAACACATCTTGTAGTTCGATTGGTGTGGATATAAGTAGAAGGCGTTTACATTCTGCTGTGTCTGTGACTCTAATCAAGCAGCATTCTCTCATTCTTGTTTTGCATTATTGAGGTAAACACATGTTCCTTTATCGGGATTATCGATTTGCATAGATCTTTAGTGGAATTCATTGGCAAAAAAAGTTATTTTTTTTCTGCATATATGTGTCACGGATTCCAACAAAGGAAAGCAAGTTAACTTGGTGGTGTTGGAGGAATCAGATACAAATGAGATTACTATGATGCAAGCCGACGAGCCTAAGCCCATAAACCTAACCAATCAAGGCCAAGACACTGTTGTCTTCATGTTTACTGAGCTCCTTCAGTCCCTCAGACTTCTTAAAGAAAACAATGTTGTTTTTGGAATGATTGCAGCTAATATCCAAGCCGAATGCTTTGTGGGCTCGGATCATGCGGGCTAAGTATATGCAAAATATGACAAGATTTTCGGAGCAGCTCCACACAAAGAATGACTCTTGGATTTGGCGTGGCATCTGTAAAACTTAGAGTAGGATGAGAGAAGGAGTTCGATGGGCTATACTTGATGGCTGGACTGCTAGGTTTTGGCTTGATACTTGGGTGGAAAATAAACCACTGATGGAATTTGCTAACGTGGAGCTTAATCATAATGAGCTACAGTCGCCGGTGTATGAGTTTACCAACGGACGAGGTGAGTGGGATATGCAAAAAATCAATTCTATTTTACCTAATAATATTGCATCTTTGATTGCAGGTATCAAAGCTCCGGAGAGGATGGCAGGGGATGATCAAATATATTGGGGACTGACGGACTCAGGAGAATTCAGTATTAGTTCGGCCTATCAGTTGTTATGTGAGGCGGCTTGGCCTCCCAAGGAGTTCCATTGGAAACAAGTTTGGAAACTTCAAGTCCCTCAGAGGATCAAAACTTTCTTGTGGCTAGTGCTTCATAAGGCTATTCTGACTAACCAACAAAGGGTTAATAGGCACATTGCAGTTGATCCCTGTTGTGATATTTGTTATATTGAGGTGGAGAGTTGGGATCATGTGCTTAGAAATTGTGTGGAAGCTCAAGCTTTGTGGGACGCATTACTCTCGGGAACTAAGAGGCAAGTGTTTTTTAGAACGGAGTCCTCACATTGGATTCAGGAAAATTTAGCAAATGCGACGATGTATGACACGCAAGTCCCATGGAATATTATTTTCAGCGTGGGGTGTTGGTATTCGTGGAAATGGCGGAATGAACACATTTTTCAATAGTAAAGGCAGCATCACAAAGCAAATTTTATTAGGGAAAGGACGGGGAGTCTTATAGGTTGCATATAATTCTGGGAGCACATATTCAGAGTGAAAACCGACAAGAAGTTAAAATTGGATTGTCGTTTCCAACTAGTAATTATGTGAAATTAAATATTGATGTGGTTATGTTAGCTGAAGGGGAAATAGGTGGGATTTGGAGGGGTGATTCGTGATGAGAGAGGGGTTTGGTTAAAAGGTTTTGATGCTAATGTAGGGCGGTGCTCAGTGGTCATGGCAGAACCGTGGGGACTTTACATTGGGCTGAAATTATGTTGGGATAATAACTGGAGACGGGTTCAGGCAGAAACAGACAGTTTACTTGCAGTACAATTGGTCAATACTGAATCACCTACGCCGAATCAATATATTTCGTTAGTTGCATCTATAAGGGATATGTTGAATTAGAACTGGCAGGTTTCACTAACTATACGAAATATATTTCGCTAGTTGCATCTATACGGGATGTGTTTCGTGAATGTAACAATGTAGCATATTGGTTGTCCAAGTACGCTTTGGATGTAGCACAAGGAAGGATTTGGATAATGACGCGAACGGGGTTCAATATACCAGGTATGTTACTGTGTAACTTGTCGTGGTCAAGTGTAGGTTGTGGTCTTGTGTTGTTCTTTAGGTGTCCTTATCTGTTAGGTTTGTTGTCTACGTTGTTTATGTTCTTTCAAGGTTTTCCCATTTTATCTGTAACTACAAATTTTTTTAATTAATAAAATTTGGGTGATGTCGTCATCATTTATAAAAAAAAAAACAAAGGAAGAGAAGGACACGAAAACGCATGGAGGTAATAAAGATTATTTTCCTATTATTGGGCAAATGAGTACGAAATCCAATAAAGAAGCCATAATTTTTTTTTTCTTTTTTACCCGGAAATAAGGCATAAAAATAATTGAAAGAGAACAAAATTTGACCGTTGATGGCAACTAGGTCAAATAATCCAATCTGACCGTTGATGGTTTACAATTGTTTTTGTTTGTTTTTCTAGAAATGACCTCTCTTGGTTTTGTAGGCATTGCTTGTCATTTTGTTTTTCTCCGGCAATTTTTTAAAATTACGAACTATTTTTCGTCTTCTTTTCATTTGATTTTTATTTAGTTTTAATTTTTTTATTTGATTTTAGTTTAATAGAATAAAAATCAAATAAATATGAATGGGAGCTGAAACAGTAAAAAGAAATAAAATAGAATAAAAACTAAACAAACACTTTTGGAAGTAAAATATTGAGCTTGCATATCAAAAACAAAGTGACAGTACATATACTTATTTCTTTAGAATAAACGATGTAAAAATGTAAAAGCAATCATGTTGTACACGTGAAATATTTTCACGAAACACCATACATTGCATAATCTCTTTTATAAAATATTTTTTTATCTTTAAAATACATGGCATATTTATGAATTTTTTATCAAGCCTTCTGTATATTCTCTAAAATATATTCAATTTGTTTTCCACATATCAGCAACCGGAGTACAGAACCGGCTCTACAAGCTCTTAAAATATAAAATTGTCCATATCGTCCAAACCAATCAGCCAAAGGACTCTCAACGGTATTTCAACATGCAACAGCAAAAAAAACACTCATCAAATTACAAACACCAATGAAAAAGTAGCTTGTCTTCTTAATGTTTTTGGACTCCTAAACAAAAAAAAAGAAAAAAAGAAAATTTAACTCTCTACTGTACCACACCGCTGACGTCTTTGTTCACTGTGTAAGAATGGCTCTGATGATATCTTAACCCTCCATTCTCTGACCCATATTTTCAACGTGATTCGTGGCAACTGCAATCCATTACTCTCTCTCTCTCTTTCCTTTCCCTTTTCTCTCTATATTTTCTTCTCCCCTTCTTTTCTTCACTTCCTCGCTTGGTTTTCTTGGTTATGCCATTTTCACTCTCTTACTTGAAACCAAACCCATTGTTAGATTCATAGCTTTTTTGAGGTTCTTTAGAAGATGAATCCTGTGGGTTTTGTGCTTCTGCTAGTATTTTTAGCTGCTGCTTCCGTTTTGGCAGTTGATGAAGGTGAGAACTTCTTGTTGCTATTAGCTTTTTGCATTTTGGGTTTCATTGTTTTTCTTCTTGTTCTTTTTTTTTCCCGAGTTTTATGTGTTTTATTAGTGTTGATATCATGAATGTGTAATCTTTGTCATTATGCTTGTTTTGTGTTGAAACCCATTTGCTTCCTCTGCTTCAAAATCCTGAGATGGAATCATGAGGCACTTTGCAACAGTGTATTGTGATCATGAGTTAATTTTTTGATGATATGTAAAAGGAAAACTTAAAACGTTGTGGGCAAGCAGTTAAATGCCTATACTGTTTGTGTTGTCTGAGTGGGTTGGGCATTAAATTAGGACATAAGCAATGACAGAAGGTAGTTGGGAGGATTTTAAATATTTTCTCATTAGTTTATGCTGAATGTTCTCGATTACTTATATTTAAGTATTATAACCTGCTGAAAGTTCCTGACTTGGTACTTAAATATTCTTAGATAATTACCTTACGGGTAGAGAAAATTGCTTTAAGATAGAGGCTATGCTTGATACTTTGGTACTTTGCTTCTGCCGCACCCTTGTATTGAATTAAACGAAAAAAATTTATTTTTAAGAAGCATATAACTTGGATGAATAATTAGTGAGACAGAAACCCACCTGCATTTTTATTTCATAAGCATTTTGTTTGGGGGTTTTATCTACCTAGGCAGTGTGGTCAAAGATTAGATAAGACATTTTCTTGGACTTCGAACTTTAGAAGCATAGTTTGGTTATTTTTATGCAGGAACATAATTTCATCCACTTAGTTATACTTGGGATTTTATTATGGACAGCAAGGCGGGTCGGTAAGGCAGAAAAATGCCCAAATATAAGTAGAAGTAATAAACTAGGCTGCTTGATATCAGAAATAGGCTTTCTGATTTTTTTTTTTGTTAAATATCTGCTGCAATGCAAAACTGCAGATGCTGAGCCCTTTTGTTCCTCGTGGTTTTCTTTTTTGGGTAGCATAAATGCTCTATAGTTTTGAATAGATGAACTCTGATTTACTGTTTCCCTTAACTCATCAGGTCTTCTTGTCTATACATACAAGTTACTGGTTTCATTTTTCTATCTTTGTTCTCTTTTCTTCTTGCATATTATTTTTTTAAACAAAGAAAGTATCATTAACTTCTATCCTCAATATGAATACATTTAACACTGCCTTTTTAGCATTTTCTTGTGTTTTGTATGCTTGTTGCTCGGTGTATTGATTCATCTTATGCTGTTCTGTCAAAGAAAGGAAAAATTGCAACTTGGGTATGCTGGTAGAGATGTATACTTTAGTGAAATGCTGTATTTTAACTGTTTTATCTTCTTTGCTGTAGAAGCATTCGTTGGTGTCAACATAGGAACAGACCTTTCTGATATGCCTCATCCAACTCAAGTAGTAGCCCTCCTCAAAGCCCAGCAGATCAGACGTGCGATTATACGATGCTGATCATGGCATGCTAATTGCGCTTGCCAATACAGGTATTCAGGTTATGGTCTCTGTTCCAAATGACCAGCTACTGGCAATTGGTCAATCAAATTCCACAGCGGCTAATTGGGTCTTTCACAATGTCGTAGCTCATTATCCAGCCACCAATATCACGTCCATTTCTGTTGGTTCAGAAGTCCTCACTACACTTCCTAATGCAGCCAAAGTCCTTGTCAATGCCCTAAAGTACATTCACTCAGCTCTTGTGGCATCCAATCTGGATCGTCAAATTAAAGTTTCATCACCCTGTGCTTCCTCTATTATCCTTGATTCTTTCCCACCTTCCCAAGCCTTTTTCAACCGGTCCTGGAACTCGGTTATGGTGCCTATGCTCGATTTTTTTCAGTCCACGGGCTCATCCTTCACTGTTAATGTGTACCCTTACTATGACTACATGCAATCAAATGGTGTAATTCCATTGGATTATGCACTCATGAGGCCTCTTGCTCCAAACAAAGAGGCTGTTGATGCCAATACACTTTTCCACTATTCCAATGTTTTTGATGGTATGGTTGATGCAGCATACTTTGCCATGGCTTTACTGAACTTCACTAATATTCCAGTTGTCGTTACTGAAACTGGATGGCCTTCGAAAGGTGATTCTAATGAGCCTGATGCAACTTTAGACAATGCTAACACCTACAACAGCAATTTGATTAGGCATGTGCTGAACAATACTGGG
>CAODLS011821828.1:0-19982 GCA_948243855.1 Flueggea neowawraea | reverse complement strand
TTCTATTCTTTCGATTTTTTTGGTTCAGTTCCGGTTCTTGAAAAATGGAAGAACCGAAGTTTCGGTTCAGTTCGGTTCTAATTCTTATGTTAGAATCGAACTGAACCGATCTATACTTAGCCCTACTTTCAACTAACCATCAGACACTGTGCACACTACATTCTTGACTTAACTAATTCAACCATTCAATCTTAACACCACTTCCGTATTATTAGCCACTGTTATGGCCACATTTGTGGCCTAATTAATTGACCCATCCGAAAAATTCCATTTTGTCCATTATTCCAATTGTTTACTCGACTGCTTTTTTCCTTTCCACACTTTTATTACCACCAATTTTTTTTCAATTAAATTAAAGCAGTCCTATATAAATTAAAATAGATATTAAGCCTTTTTCACATGAGTTAGTTTGCATTTGAACATTTTTGTGGAGATTGAAGGAGCACCATATATAAAGAATTCTAGAATTCACTAAATTTCTGTGTGTAGTTAATTATTGAGTATTGTTTAATTTTTAAAACCTTTTCATTTCTAAATTGTTGTCATATCCTTGGTGTGTAATGCAATTTCATTTGTTTTCTATAGATTTCAAACTGAAGTTATGACCAGTAGATATCGAAGAAGGGTGTATAAGAATGAAGATGGAACTTAAGAGAGAAGAGTCATAATGAAAAATCAAACGCAGAAAATGATACAAGAATTTTTCTTTTTACGTCAAAACCATTTGTTATGAGAAAAATGTACTCATGAATTTGAATGGGAATGAGTCTTTCTAATTTGTTGAATATTTCTCTTTACTTAGAAATCTTTAGTTATGGGAAAAATATACCCAGGAATTAGAATGGGAATGGATCTTTCTAATTTGTTGAATATATATTTTTTCTACTTAAAAGCCATTTGGCATGGGAAGAATGTACCCTAGAATCGGAATGGTAATGGGTCTTTCCAATTTTTTAGATTTGATTTTTAAAAACATATTTGGTTTTGTTAGGCTTAAATATGTATTAGTGTAGTTCTATCTAATGGGTACCAAAAAACAAAATATCCTTTTGGACTTTTGTTGTTAGTTTTTCATAATTTACATTGTTTTTTCATTAAAAAAAAGCATTACTTTTTATCTCCATAGAAAATGAATGTTATTTCTTTTCTTCTTTTTACTAGATATGTATACAATTTTTTCTTAACACTTCAACTTATAACTCATCTCTCAACTCAATTTTTTTTAAATATTCAAAATTAATTCAAGTATTTAATTTTTAAATATATAATTGTTAATTCTAAAAAGTCTCTTTTTATTGAAATAAAAATTTATAAACTACCGTGCGTAACACAGACATTGTACTAGTTAAGAGATCAGTATTTGATCACACATTGAGTGAAAATAGATATTAGGGCCCTCACGTTATAACCGGTCATGATTTCCTTTTAAAGTAAAAAGTATTGAAGGAATTTTAGAAATTCTTTAAAAATATTATATTTTATTAAAAATAGATTTCTTTTTTTGCAAAGTGTTTCATTGTAAATCGAATTTTATTAACAATACTTGTAACAATTACATCAAAAGAAAGGACTTGATAGAATTAAAATTGATAAAAATTATTTGCAATCTATAATGTCGGAAGAAAGACTAAATGGATTGGCTATATTACCAATTGAAAATTAGACATTGAACGATATTAAATTTAAAATTTAATTTGGTAATTTTGCATCTCGAGCAATACAATTTTCAAATAATATATTGGAGTTTTTTAGATTTGTACATTTTTTTAATTTGCAATGTTTAATTTATGTAATTTAGTTGTGTTTTGTACTTTGTAATCAGGATATTCTTCCACCACAATTGAAAATATATGATAAAAATTTTGAGGTTTCATTCTAATTTTTTTTACTATATGATTTTTTATAAATGAATTTTATATAAGAAAAGCCCCGTATTATAGATTCTAATGAGAATTGAGAAATTTCTCCTACCAAACACGGGTCATTTAAGGGGTTGGGACGCTTCATAATAAAAACAAGAATGAGAAACGGTTTTGAAGATTGACTGATAGTTAGGCAAAATTATTTGCAGATTATCATATTACATAGTAAAAAAGTACAGATATTAATACGTCTTTTAATAAATAATTTTCTTTTTTTCCCCTTTAACCATGCATAACAGTAGTTATATTCATAAGGGAAGCTGTGTTTGTGCTTCTCAAATCCTGTTGGTACTCGATCGCTGCATTTTGCTATTGTGAAATTGTGAAAGATCTTTGTAATTATTTGAAAGATCTAATCAACAATTTTTTTTTTACCCATGACTTTAAATCTCTTTCTAAACAATGAAAACAAAATTACAGAAAAGGGATTTGGATATAGAATGCATGTATAAATTAATTCAAAATGAGTTTCATATAAAATTGGTACTTTGAGATTTCTTAAGAAATAATATAAAAATTAATGTTTAGAATGAAAGATAAACCTGGAATAAAATAAAATACACATAACGTATTTCAAAAGAATTTAAGAATAATAAAGTTTTGTTCAATAACTAATATATTGATTATAAATAGATTTAGATTATTATCAAAAAAATATAAATATCATAAATTTACCTATTAAGAGAAAAAAATAAAAATCCAATTTTTAAAATAATTATTTACAATTTAAAAAAACTCTAAAAATCCCAACGCTTATATCAAAAAAAATCTCTGATTTACATATTTTTTATAATAAAGAATTATTATTTTTTCAATGAATTTATATTTTATTAGTATTGAAATTAATATTAAGAGGTTGAAAGTTTGATTTATAGGATGAGTAAATAAAACCACTTATGAAAAGAAAAGAATTCATTATTTTAGACTTTGATTTTCTATCATGGCAGAGGGTGCAAGAAGACTTTGGGCTTGAAGTACGAACTTCTTGTTACTCCAGGCCTAGTTTAAACTAATGATGGAGTCTCTTCAACGATAAAAAATCCAGTCAGTTCACAGTCGCAAATTAATGCATGATTTATGCACATAATTATGATGGGTTTGCACTTTGCAGTGATAGTGGATAACATATAGGCATTTTCTGTCATCCAATTACTGGAACAATACTTTCCTTTAATTTTTTTAATAAATTTAATAAGAAATATAAGATGCTTTAATTAAATCAGCAAAAGTGTTATTTTCAATGATTGTCTATATAACAAAATCAATGCATAAAAATAAGAATTATATACACACATATATATACGAGCACACATTCTCACTCGTGCAACAATAAACATTGAGACAAATACAAAATCCTTGTACCGTTATTGGTATCATACGCCAAGAAGACGATGTTGGTATTGAAATCATTATTCTAAATTCTGCAGAGTTATGCTTTCCTAAACGCAAGCCTTATCTTAATCATGTTTAGTCCCTTTAAGAAAAAATTTTATGGGAAAAGGCACTCATTGTTAAAGGAGAAATACAATTCATTGAAACCCTAATTCTCTCTCTATGCGCCACTTTCTAAAATGTAACAGGAAGGTTCCCACAAAGCGTAGCGGCAAAGCATTGACACTAAATTTGCTACCACGTTTAGCAACAATATATTTTGTTGCCATGTTTGTCCCCAATCATTTGTGCGAAATGTTTTGCCACGTGGTGCACTAAGCTAACTAACGTTTATCTTCTGATAGTCAGATTGCAGATATTGGAAATATCTTTAATTTCTACGTTGTTGTTGTAACGTCCCGAAAATTTTTAGAATTATTTGGTGAGTGATAATAATAATAATAATAATAATAATAATTTGATTAATATCAACACTATTATAAGAAATTAAAGACAAGTAAAGTTTCAGAAGTCGAATGAAAATAGAAAGGTGACAAGACAAGTAGGGGTAAGATAGTAAATAGGCAAAAGACTATAAAAAGGGGAATGTTTTAGGGTCTTGGCCGGAAAATTCTTTTGAGGAAAGAGAAGAAAGAGAGGAGAGAAACACATTTTAGTTTGCCCCTAGAGAACCGAGTGTCATATTAAGAAACCGAAGTTACTGTTACTTTCGTTTCATCATTGCGAGCATTTTTCAATTCGTTTTATAGTTTGCCCCACATTACCTTGAAAATCAAGAAGAGGACACAATTGTTTCATTTTGTTAGGTTTTGTATTTTCGCTGACATTGTCAGTGCAAGAGTGCCTTCTTGTCAAGCATCATCTTATTAGATTTAATTCGTTATTTTGTTTTGTTTTTCTGCTTTATACTTAGACATGCCTAATCTAGTCTATCGTAAGTGTACGATAGTCGATGTAGTAATAAAAATCCTTGGAGTATTCCTCGGGTGTCGAATCCACAAAAAAAATGTATTAGTTGATGATCGAAAAACAAAGAAAAACGATAAAATTCGAGATTTTAAGTTGCCAAGGGTATGATTTTAAAAACATAAAACAAAATAACAAGGTCCTACGCACTTAGACAAAGTCCCAGAATACTAACAAAAGCAAGACGCTCCTCGAGATTCAAATTGAAATATTCTCTGGCACATGCTGACCAAAGAACTAACAGTGAGTCTTTGAAGGAAGCTCTACGCAAGTTAAAAGAGTTACAACGCACGTTGATGAGATTCAAATGAGAAAAAAAAAAAAAGCAAGACGCTCCTTGGAAATTCAAATTCAAATATTCCTTGAGAAATGCTGACACATGTGCAGACCAAATGTGCAATTTTGATTGACTACGCACGTTGAAGGTTGTGGTATGCACGTAGAAGAAGTTTGGGCAACATGACAACATTCTGAAGTTCAGACATATAGAATGTATGATCAACGTAGGCAGAACCTTAGCTACACACATAGATGTTGATCCACACAAATCCAATGCCACTAGAGTTCTTGGAATGCATATAGAGTTGCTATCAAAGCACATAGAACTCAGATGGAGCAAAGAACTACACGCGTAGATGGTGGTTACGCACGTAGTGAAAGGTGACGTCATTTAAATCAGAATTTTCTAGTTTCTCATAAATGCTACTTTGAGGCTTCCAATGACTATTTTCTTAAGAGTGACTATAAATAGATGTTCCATAACAAAAAAGAGATAAGAGATACCTTTGCCAAGACTTGCTATTCATTTTCTCTCTCTTTCCCACATTTCTAACCCATTTGAGCTTTTAATTGCTATCACATTTATGGGTTTGTGTGAGCTTAATTCTGCTATACTTTTGGGTTGATTTTGTATCAAACAAGGTTGTTTGCTTGGGATTGATAAGTTTCCTTGTTGTGCCTTAGAAAAAACAAGAGTGGTTGCCAGTAAGCCTTAGAAAACTAGTGGAATGGTTTGCTAGTTAAGCTCGCAAAAACTAGTGGTTCGGTTTTCTAGTTGATCCTACAAAAACTAGAGGTTTGGTTTGCTTGTTTTGTCCTGAAAACAAGTGGATAAGGTTTTCTAGTTGAGCCCGCAAAGACTAGAGAAACAGTTTTTCAGTTCATACCACAAAAACTAGGGATTTGTTTTTCTTGTTTTGTCCTTAAAACAATGTGTAACGGTTTTCTGGTTTAGCTCGCAAAAACTAAGGATTTGGTTTTCTTGTTTTTTCCTTAAAACAAGGTGCAATGGTTTTCTTGTTAAGCCGGCAACAATAAGTGTTGTAAACGGTTTTCCTCCACCCGCAAGTGAGGAGATAGTTGATTGAAATTCTTGAAATGATTCTCAATGAGTGGACGTAGGTCAAGAGGACCGAATCACTATAAGTCGAGGCTTTGATTTTCTCTTCCCCTTACTCTCTTTACTTTGCATTATATTTGCTTTACATTGTTTGTGAATTGGTTGTTTTATTGCTTTCGAGTTTTAAATTTGATTTTGTTTGTAAAAGACTTTGTTATTTGTTTTGATTTGCAAAAGAATTTCATCAAAGTTTTTAAATCCTTAAAACTCTAATTCACCCCATTTTGGAGTGCCATTCCATTTGCTTATTGGGATCGAAACCGTAGTTTACATCCTTCATGTCTTCTAAAGACATGACTTGACTCAAAATCCTCCCCATAAAGGTTTTGGCCCTTGCAAGTCTGTTGATGTGAGTTTATTTCATACTCTAAGAATTTATGATCAATCACAACTTTGATTATATACTTGGCTTGACTATTTCACTACACCTATTTTTTTAACATATACAGAGCTTTGTCTTAAGTTTTATGCCTCTCTTAGGTTTAATCATGGTGGGGATGTTGATGTTTTTACACTAGGAGTGGTTTAATTTCCCATGATGCGTAGACCTTTCTCGTGTTCAGTTATTGAATTTAATGTTTTGTTGGATCTTTTGCATGCTAATGATGCTGGCAGTTACAAGTATGTTAAAGCCAAGTTAACATGGCCACTTAAATTTGATGTTGTCGTTGTTTATCATGATTGGGCGATTGACCCAAACCCATATAACCTTAGTCAATTTAAGGTTGTTAGTTTGATAAGTCTTGTGCATTGCATTTTGCACCTTTTTCTAGTTTATAATTTCTTTGGTAGAAAGAACTTACCCAATATCTTGGCTCAATTTGAGTTGCCTGTTATATGGTGTATTGAGAATAATGTTAAGGTCACCATGCGATATTTGATTCTACCTCAAACGGAATCAATTCTAGGCAATAAATCTAAACAATAATTCTTGGCTCTTTAGTATTTTGTTATCCATTAGACTTGAAGTTCTTAACATTGGTCACACTAATATGACCGTGAGTACATCAGTCAAGACTTTGGATCTTAAAAGTTATGTAATATGAAGTTGCTTAAAAAGCGTCATGATAAGATTGTTGCCATTGTCCCTCCCAAGGGTAATGCACCTGTTCCAAATGCCATGGCTACGATTGAGAGGAGAATGACTCTTATGGAGACCATGATGGCCAAACTTTCTTGCCAAATTCACAAGCTCGAGCAAAACATTGTAGCCCTCTTCAAGTGTCAGGGTTTTGATGTGGAGCCACCCTGTCCTAAATCTCCATGATTTCGAAAGAAGCTCCCTCTTTCTTTTACTCTTATATTTTATGTTGACAACATTAAGGACAATGTTGATTTTAAGTGTAAGGAAGGGTATGACTTGTTATTGTTGCATGTTTGTTCGTTTGAATTTTCTAGTGTGTTTACACTTGCTATTTTGTTAATTCAGGATGTGTTAGTTTGTGATTTTTTTATTTTTGTGTTGAATTTTTCAGAGAAGAAGAATGAAGAATAAAGAATACAGATTAAGATTTTACTATATAACACATAAAGCAAAAATAAATAGGCTAAGCCTAATGCGAACTATAAAATAAATAATTCAAAATGCACCACCATTTTAGTGTTGGCAACTTCTTTTTAAGCACTTTCTTTTATTCTATTTGTTTAAAACCTTGTAAATTCGACCCACAAATCAGATTCCACAATTACAGCTTGTTTTGAAGCTTTTTATTCTTTTGAACAAAGATTGTTATGAAGTTAATAGAAAGCAAAAGAGATGGAAATAATGAAGACATATTTTTTGCTTGTTCAAAATTTGAAACATGACTAAGGTAATCATAATTTTCTTTTTGAGTTTGGGTTGTTCTACAGTAACTTTCTAATGATCTGTACAAGCTTTCTACTTTCTAATATGACCACGAATGCACCAATCGACACTTTGGATCTTGAAGGTTTATGTAAGATGAAATTGCTTTAAAAGCGGCCTAATAATAATGTTGTCATTATCCCTCATAAGGTTAATGCGCATGCTCCAAGTGCCATAGTTGCAGTTAAGAGGAGAATGACTCTTATGGAGACCATAATGGCCAAAATTTCTTGCAAAATTCACAAGCTCGAGCAAAACATTGTAGCCCTATTCAAGTGCCAGAGATTTCATGTAGAGCCACCCTGGCCTAAATCTCCATGATTTCCAGAGAAGCTCTCTGTTTCCTTTGCTCTTATATTTTATGTTGACAACATTAAGGACAATGTTGATTTTAAGTGAGAAAAGGGGATGACTTGTTATTGTTGTGTGTTTATTTGTTTGAATTTGCTTTAGTATGTTTGCGCTAGGATGTGTTAGTTCGTGATCTTTTGATTTTTGTGTTGAATTTTTCAGAGAAGAAGAATGAAGAATAGAGAATAAGGATTAAGATTTTACTGTATAACACATAAAACAAAAAGAAATAGGCTAAGCCCAATCCAAACTATAAAATAAATAATTCAAAATGCACTACCATTTCAGTGTTGTCAACTTCTTTTTAAACACTTTATTTCATTATATTTGTTTGAAACCTTGTAGATCCGACCCATAAATCAGATTCCCACCACAGTTACAACTTGTTTTGAATTTTTTTATTCTTTTGAACAAAGTGTGTTACGAAGTTAACAGAAAGCAAAAGAGATGGAGATAATAAAGACATATTTTTTGCTTGTTCAAACTTTGAAACATAGCTAAGGTAATAATAATTTTCTTTTTGAGTTTGGGTTGTACTACAATAACTTTCTAATGATCTGCACAAACTTTCTACTTTCGAATATGACTGTGAATGCACCAGCCGAGCTTTGGATCTTGAAAGTTTATGTAAGATGAAATTGATTGAAAAACGGCCCAATAATAATGTTGCCATTGTCCCTCCTAAGGTTAATGCGCTTGCTCCAAATGCCATGGTTGTGGTTAAGAGGAGAATGACTCTTATGGAGACCATGATGACCAAACTTTCTTGCCAAATTCACAAGATCGAGCAAAACATTGTAGCCCTCTTCAAGTGTCGGAGCCACCTTGCCCTAAATCTCCATGATTTCCACAGAAGATCCCTATTTCCTTTGCTCTTTTATTTTATGTTGGTAACATTAAAGACAATGTTGATTTTAAGTATGAAGAGGGGGATGACTTGTTATTGTTGTGTATTTATTTGTTTGAATTTGTTTTAGTGTGTTTACGCTTGTTATTTTGTTAATTTAGGATGTCTTAGTTCGTGATTTTTCGATTTTTGCGTTGAATTTTTCAGATAAGAAGAATGAAGAATAGATAATAGGGATTGAGATTTTGTTGTATAACACATAAAACAAAAAGAAATAGGCTAAGCCCAATGCAAACTATAAAATAAATAATTCAAAATGCACTACCATTTCAGTGTTGGCAACTTCTTTTTAAGCACTTTATTTCATTATATTTGTACAAAACCTTGTAGATCCGGGCCATAAATCAGATTCCCACCACAGTTACAGCTTGTTTTGAAGTTTTTATATTCTTTTGAACAGAGTTTGTTACGAAGTTAACAGAAAGCAAAAGAGATGGAGATAATGAACACATATTTTTTGCTTGTTCAATATTTGAAACATAGCTAAGGTAATCATAATTTTCTTTTTGAGTTTGGGTTATACTACAATAAATTTCTATTGATATGCACAAACTTTCTACTTTCTAGTATGACCACAAATGCATCAACCGGACTTTGGATCTTGAAAGTTTATGTAAGATGAAATTGCTTGAAAAGCTACCCAATAAGCATGTTGCCATTGTCCCTCCTAAGGTTAATGCGCTTTCTCCAAATGCCATGGTTGCGATTAAAAAGAGAATGACTCTTATGGAGAACATGATGGCCAAACTTTCTTGCCAAATTCACAAGGTCCAGCAAAACATTGTAGTCCTCTTCAAGTGCCAGAGTTTTCATGTGGAGCCACCCTGCCCTAAATCTCCATGATTTCCAGAAAAGCTCCTTGTTTCCTTTGCTCAGATATTTTATGTTGACAATATTAAGGACAATGTTAATTTTAAGTGTGAAGAGGGGGATGACTTTTTATTGTTGTGTATTTATTTGTTTGAATTTGTTTTAGTGTGTTTACGATTGCTATTTTGTTAATTTAGGATGTGTTAGTTCGTGATTTTTTGATTTTTGTGTTGAATTTTTTAGAGAAGAAGAATGAAGAATAGAGAATAGGAATTAAGATTTTGTTTTACAACACATAAAACAAAAAGAAATAGGCTAAGCCCAATGCAAACTATAAAATAAATAATTCAAAATGCACTACCATTTCAATGTTGGCTAGTTCTTTTTAAGCACTTTTATTATATTTGTTCAAAACCTTGTAGATTCGGCCCATAAATCAGATTCCCACCACAGTTACAGCTTGTTTTGAAGTTTTTTATTCTTTTGAACAGAGCTTGTTATGAAGTTAACAGAAAGCAAAAGAGATGGAGATAATGAAGACATATTTTTTGCTTGTTCAAAATTTGAAACATAGCTAAGGTAATCATAATTTTCTTTTTGACTTTGGGTTATACTACAATAACTTTCTAATGATCTACACAAACTTTCTACTTTCTAAAATGATCGCAAATGCACCAACTGAGACTTTGGATCTTGAACGTTTATCTAAGATGAAATTGCTTGAAAAGCGGCCCAATAAGAATGTTGCCATTGTCCCTCCTAATATTAATGTGCTTGCTCCAAATTCCATGGTCGCGGTTAAGAGGAGAATGAATCTTATAGAGACCATGATGGCCAAACTTTCTTGCCAAATTCACAAGCTCGAGCAAAACATTTTAGCCCTCTTCAAGTGCTAGAGTTTAATGTGGAGCCACCCTTCCCTAAATCTCCATGATTTCCAGAGAAGCTCCCTATTTCCTTTGCTCTTATATTTTATGTTGACAACATTAAGGACAATGTTGATTTTAAGTGTGAAGAGGGGATGAATTGTTATTGTTGTGTGTTTATCTGTTTAAATTTGCTTTAGTGTGTTTACGCTTGCTATTTTTTTAATTTAGGATGTGTTAGTTAGTGATTTTTTGATTTTTGTGTTGAATTTTTCAGAGAAAAAGAATGAAGAATGGAGAATAGAGATTAATAGTTTAATGCATAGCACATAAAACAACAAGAAATAGTCTAAGCCCAATGCAAACTATAAAATAAATAATTCAAAATACACCACATTTTAGTCTTTGTAACTTCTTTTTAAGTACTTTATTTTATTATATTTGTTCAAAATCTTGTAGATCCAACCATACATTAGATTTCCACCAAAGTTATAGCTTGTTTTGAATTTTAGTTATTCTTTTAAATGGAGCTTGTTATGTTGTTAATAGAGAGCAAAGTAATAGAGATGGAGATAATGAAGATATGTTTTTTGCTTGTTCAAAATTTGAAACTTAGCTAAGGTAATCATAATTTTCTTTTTGAGTTTGGGTTGTACTACAATAACTTTCTAATGATCTGCACGAACTTTCTACTTTCTAATATGATCGTAAAGGCACTGGCTGAGACTTTCGATCTTGAAAGTTTATGTAAGATGAAGTTGCTTGGAAAGCACCCCGATAAGACTATTGTCATTGTCCCTCCTAAGGGTAATGCACTAGCGCTAAATGCCGTGGCTGCGGTTGAGAGGAGAATGACTCTTATGGAGACCATGATGGCCAAACTTTCTTGCCAAATTCATAAGCTTGAGCAAAATATTGTAGCCCTCTTCATGTGCAGGGTTTTGATGTGGAGCCACTCTACCTTAAATCTCCACGATTTCCTGAGAAGCTCCCTATTTTCTTTGCTCTTATATTTTATGTTGACAACATTAAGGACAATGTTGATTTTAAGTGTGAGGAGGGGGATGACTTGTTATTGTTGCGTGTTTGTTTGTTTGAATTTGCTTTAGTGTGTTTACGCTTTGTTTGAATTTGCTTTAGTGTGTTTACGCTTGCTATTTTGTTAATTTAGGATGTGTTATTTCGTGATTTTTTTTCATGTTTGTGTTGAATTTTTCACAGAAGAATAATAAAGAGTAGAGATTAGAGTAGGAAGAGGAGGAGAAGTTAGGACAAAAGAAGAAGCAAAAGAAGACACGGACGCAAAGGAAGAAAATGGCGCAGAACTATGGTTTGTTGTGATACTTGATAAGCCTTGGAACCAAGTCAAATACACGGCAGCAAGTATATACAAAATTTCAGTGTCTGAGTGGACTCTGTGTCACATGTGGTGTGCTAACCTAAGTAACGTTCATCTTTTGATTGTCATATTGGAGATATTGGAAATATTTCTACGCTGTTGTGGTTTGTGATTTTCACATCTTCAGTTCCAAGATTCATTTTCATCATCACCTACCATTGGCCTGAATATTTACTTTGTAATTTTTTAGAAAATGTACACATACCGCAATCCTTTTTTTATAAATACGTAACATAATTTTTGTACGTATAAATATTTTTGTATAGATATATGTATATTCATAAGTTGAGCAATACAATTCATTAAAGTCCTAGTTCTCTCTCTTATCTCATCCTTTCTTCTTCTCTGTAGTTGATGACTACTATTTCTTTCGCATCTTCTTTCAATTCATAAAAATGAACACAACGTGTATTCAAACTACCTATTTTTTTTTTTCCAGTTTGATTGGTGGAAATAAATTTCTGAACTACACGTCCGCAATTCTTAGGTTTGTTTTTAGATCCACATTTTTCTCTCAACAAAGATCTCCTTATGTTAAACCAAAGTGATTGAAGTAACCTGCCGTATGTTTCAAAAAAAATATCATGTTAGGGTATGTAAACAAAGCACGTTTTCTTCAAGTTTGGCAATAATTTTCATGGAATTGGAAAGGGAAGTCAGAAATGGATACAAGAAATCCTCTTCAATGGTTTTGTGAACTATTGTTGGTCTAAAGCAACTCAAATTTTATAGCAATTGGGCACTGAAAACCATATCCATCGATAGTGCATTAGTGACATGCTAAGCACCAACAAAAGCGGCATCTTTTGGTATATATATAGTTTATACGCCACAAGCTTGTTCCTTATTAAATTAGAAAATTTGGTGCAAGCTTCCACAGGTTTTGTGCTTTTCTTTTTCTTTAAGATATCTATCATTAATCAATTAAGTGATGAAGTCTCCAAAAACCGAAAGCTTTTTTTTTCTTTCTTGTTTGACTAATTGCCACTTTTAGCCATTTGCGATGAGAATCAGATTACCACTTCCGTGGTAAAAATGCATTGCACAAGTAGGTATATAGGTAGGTTTGCCAAATTGTTCTAGCCAATTAAGGCCTAAGTGGTGATATACTTGTCATTTCTTGTATAATTTTGATTTTGATTTCAAGTTTGAGTGAAGAAGTTAATTTCACGCTTAACTCGTAATACACATTATCAAAGTATCAAATATTTATTTATAATTTATTTTTTAAAATTTATTAAGTTTAAGGTTTTGATTAATTATTCGAGTATAGGAATTAGATGTTTAAAATTTTGAAGAACTTCAATACCATTGAACTACTACACTACAATATACGAGAAGAGCATCAAATAACAAATATGACAATCAAAATCATATTTCGACATCAACCAAAATATAAATAATGGATAGTTATAAAATTGGGCAATTTTTTTTTCATATATATAGATATTAAGTGAGAATTAAATTTAAGTTTTTGTCATGAAATCAGACATTACATTATCTCGATGATTTGAGATCGTATTTAATTCTACACTCATGAGATGGTCAATTCTACTCCAAATAACTCTTCGATCAATTCGTGTTTCAGATATCAACTCACAACGAGTTAAGGAAGTAATGCTTCCAAAATCCTAAATAAAGTAAGGGTATAAGTAATCTATTATTTATAAATTAATCTAAATCTCTTCTTAATATTTTATGAAGTAATTAACAAGAAAGAAAATGTAAAAGAAAAGAAACGTTAAACAATGAAATATAAGATCTAAAACCTAATGTTAGTAGATCACTAGATAGTTAGAAGCGTAGATTATTTTTATTCTCTCTTCTGGAAATTAACAAGAATCATGAGGTTGTTAGGAGCGTAGATTATTTTTTATTTTTCCTTTAAATTATCATGAGTTTTTATATTTACCGGTTGTTTTTCTATAGTTTTTGTACCTAGATTTTGTAGGGATTTTCTTAGTAATTATTAAGCAATGAATTTATTTGTCACATTATTTTCTGGGAGGCCAATCTAATTGGACTACATAAAGGTGATGACACAAATTTTTAGTGTCAATTTAGCTGAGTTGGAGCTTGCGTGAGTTTTTAAAAAAAAAAAGAATCATGAGAGTATTTACCAACAAAATTGCTACAATACTAGATGGTCTAAATTTTTTTTGTGTCGAAAATAGCTGAGTTAACTCGTCTGGGTCGGATTTTTTTTAAAAAAAAAAGAAAAGAGAAAAAGAATCATGAGAGTATGTACCAACAAAATACCAACAATACCCGGTGGTCTAACTCTTTTTTTGTGTCAAAAATTTGACTTTGAATTGATGGAAATGGGGAAAAAATGCCGTTTGGATCAGAAACATTAAATTAGAACTTTTGTTTTTTGATAAGTACCGGATAGGACATAGCTGGAATTAAGAAAAACTGGAATGGTTAGGTTTAGTCAAAAAGGAAATTAGAGGGTCTTAATCGTTGAAATACATGTCAAATCCACACCAGTCAGAAGTCACAGAAACACGCGCCGAACATCAAAACCCCGTCTTTGTCATGCAAAATTAGCCTACGTACTTTTGACTTTTGCCAATTGCCAATCTTAATGCTTACCTGTATCTCGATCATTTTTGCCTTTTTATTCTTTGTATGTTTATAATATATGATCAACTAATTAATTCGAAAACTTTAGCAATTAAATATTAGTCAACAATGTGTACGTGCGGATTTAACTTAGTTGATTAAATGATGTAAGAAATGATGTTTAACGAAAATTATGTATTTTTGTGATAAATTTGGTTCATTTGCAAAAATTTTGAAAATAAATTAAAGGATTGCATTAATCACTAAAACTTGATGTAATTATCCATGATGTGAAGATGTATTGGAGTCCCAAATTCATCTCCTTGATTCACGCATGGGCATATTTCCATATATTGCCACAATATTTTCATTTTATAATTACCATTTATCTCTTCTCCTGTTTGGTGTATCAGTATTAATTATGATGATTGTATTTGAAAGCAATTTAGATAAGGTTTTAATTATTAGACATGATTATTAATTATTCCCCAACTTGCGCATTTTTGTTATACACTTGGAAATTTTAATTATGAGATTATTTCATAAAAGTAAAAAAAAAAATCAAAAGTGGAAAAAGAACAGAATTATGAGCAGCACTACAAACAGAATCTTAAAAATCAAACTGCGATCAATACAAGATTCGACCAACAGTGAATACAGTGATGTATGATAATTCAAAATATCTCAAAAGAACATGAGAAATAACCTTTTTGGACATGGAAATTAAATTGGATACAATACTTATGTAATATTCAAGAAATTAAATTACTGTGCTCATAATACCATCACTGTAACCAGTGTCGGGGGAGGTGGGTCGGCCGACTCCACTAGCCCCTCTCCCCCTCCCCCTTAATACTATTGTTCCATACTTCTTGTCGAATCTTCAGTCCATCATCGAATTAAAGACATAGATAAATTTCATTCGGCATTCACCATTACTTAGTTGTCAATGTCTTTCGTCCATCGGCCATCATTCTGTTATCACTCTTACCTCCACCAAATTTTGGCATCGCCATTGACTGTAATGTAACAAGGAAATTACCAACCTTGATAAGGGGACTGATTTTTTTTTTTGCCCTTGATAGTGGTGTGATTATGAAGATGAAAAGGGTTATAATAACCTGAGAAAAAGAACGATGGTGCCTTCAATTGACTGGAGAAATGTTGGTATCTATGGCTTCCTTTAGTAGGTGATGCTTTCGGTGATATTGCTATTGCAATGATGCCTCTCACCGGCTGACCATATCATGGCTTTGGACATCGGGGGAAGCAAAAGCAATATTTGCGCACGAATGCCATCTTCAATTTATTTAATTATACCATTTTTAATATAATTGGGCTCAATCAATATTAAGTATTTTTCTCTAGATTATTATATCTTCTCACATTCGAATTTCTATTCTCAACAAATAAAATTTTCTTGCCTAAATCTAGTAATTCGTTAATCGCTTTTGTAGCGACAATTCAAAATTGTTAGCAATTGGCGACGGTTCTATTTTCGTTACTTTGCAATAGTTTGCCGTCGGTAATTGCCGATGATTTTTTTTATCAGTGAATTTCGTTTTATCAAATGATTTTGCCAGTCAATATATTTTAAATGAAATAAAAAATAAATTTAAATATGAAAAACTTATAAATTTAATTATAAATATGCATAATATAATTAACAAAATATATAATATCAATATGTAAATCCAATATAATTCACTTATAAAAAAATGCAACATAAGTCTTCAAAATGTAATAACAAGTAGCCTCAAAGTTTAACTGCAAATAAAATTCATAAAAAGTTTAATATTTTACTGATTAATGATAATCTTAGTTTTCTTTTTCATCTTGTAGCAGTAGCTAAGCTGGACACTTCTGCTTGGATGACTATACGAGACATTTGAGATCGGAGATTTTGGTGGTCGTGATGCAACTGAAACATCTCCTTATATCAATGAGCCGTCTCTTCCTTGTGCTGCTCATCTCTTCTCTTTGCAGCTCTACCATCTGTCCGAATCGAATAATTCTCGACTGGAGATGAAGAATTACGACCATACAGAGAGACGATGGCACCTGTGATGAAAGCCAATTAAAAAGTGAAATCCTTAAACTCATATGGTAATTTGATACACTGATGTTAGAGACACAAATCCTAATACTGATTGAATTAGACCCATTGGTTAGAGACCCATGTCCTAATTAAACCGGGTTGATCTACAATCTATCATGGACGGATCCATTTCGCCAACATTTTGTTTATACAAATCATATGCATCTAGGATGTAGAAGATAATTTTGACAATATTGAAATTAATATTTCAAATAAGAAAGACCCGTTAATAAAAGTTCAATATCTTCATGATTTTAACATAAGATGAATATAAAGCTAAACAGAAATGCTATAAGCCTGACTTTTTAACCATATACTTTTTGAAACCACACTAACCACACTATATAATTTTATGGTTAAAATGATTATTAGCAAATTGGCACAAATTGTCTCCTTAATGAACACATTATGAAGTTGAGCTAGGCATGATTCTACTATGATATCAAAATTTACCTTTTCGCCAGTAATTTGAATCACTGTTCTATCCTATAGTTTTTTAACTTCCCCACATAGTTTGATTCCAAGATTTTCATGGAATTGAAGTTTCAAAATCACTTAACTTAGTGATAGGACGTAGGAAGATTAATCGTATCATATCGATAAAAAAAAATATAATAGGTTACATATAATGGTTAATTAATCAGACATCCTTACACAATTGGTGAATACTCTTAAATTATAAGGAAATTGTCTAGCGTAAGCTAAAAATGGAAATATTTATAAAAATAGACATTCAACTTTGTTTTCCTAAAAAAGCGGTCCTTTTTTTTCATTTAGTTTGCATTTGGTTTATTGTTAGTTTATATACACATTTTTTTGGTTTTTTAGCAAAGCAATCAAATTCATTGCAAATCATTCACCAAAGCATCGATAATACAATCTGGATGAAACTAACCCGAAACATAAGCATTCGCCAGTTGTTTTACAAATAAAACTCGAACATTCTCAACTAATTGAATTTCTATTTTTTGAAAAAAAAACTGTAATTTTGTAAATATTTTTACTTATTCACTGATTGTGTAATTAGTCCTTCATCATATCCATATCCTCCTAAAATTTTATTAGTCACCAGGTAACATACTGTTTTACTCTTTACTGATAGTGAGACTACCTAACTGCAAAAATACATTAATCATTTATGATCCCACTTAGGTCAATTTTTCTAATCAAGATTAAAGTATACTTCAATTCCAATTTAACAAAATTAATCATAGTATTATTTTTTGAAAATTTTTTATCTAAATTTGGTGTATGTCTCCACTCATACATCAAACTAATTAATATTTATCATGTATATTAATAAATTAATTAAATAATTAATTGAGAATTTACTAATACATGTATAAAAAATTAACTGATTTAGTGCACGTTAATCAAACTCAGAGAAGAATGTTTCATTTTTTTTTAATTTGGAGATCAATCAAAGTAGTTAAGTGGCCGAGAAAGAGGAAACAAACAGAAGTGGAGCGGAAGGTTAAAAAAACTGGGCCCACCACTACTCCTTTATCTATTTATTTTTTAAATTAATATTGGTCTACAACTCTAAAAATACGAAACGTACAATTGATGCAATCAGGACCGACCAACCCAACCCCACTTGTGGCCCCCACTCCCCACGTACCCCTCCTCATTATACGCATTCATTTCCACACCACCACAAGCCCACTACTGTCCACGTGTCGAAGTTCTCTCATCTCCACCGTCCATTTCACGCCTCCCTCAATCCAACGGATGTGATTAGATCAAGGCAATAAACACAACCACCACTAAACAACACGCAATAAAATACACCTATTTTGACCGGAGACTCTCAAAGAGAGAGAGAGAGAATATAATTAATTATTAATTAAAAAAGAGCACCCGAAAAGTAAAAGAGGATGACGTCAGCAGGCTTTGACTCCCTCTCTGTGCTCTTTAAACCCACACGCACTTTCTGTTCCTCCACCACTTTTTGTCTTTTAATTTTCTTTTCTCACTTTCTCGCCGGAGAAAATTTCACTCGGATTTCTCGGTAGCCAAACGGGGTTTTTGAAGAATGTGGAGGGACGATTTGTACATAACGGTGCCGAGTTTCTTCCGGTGCCCGATTTCGCTCGACGTGATGAAGTCGCCCGTGAGTCTCTGCACCGGCGTCACCTACGACCGGGCAAGTATTCAGAAATGGCTCGATAGTGGTAACAACACGTGTCCCGCCACCATGCAGGTGCTTCAGAGCAAAGAGTTTGTTCCTAACCGGACCTTGCAGCGTCTCATACAGATCTGGTCCGAGTCGATCAACGCTAATAACCGCAACGACGACTGCGACGGCCAAAACGACGCCGGAATTCCTTCGGAGGACGACGTTGTTTCAATAGTGAAAAGCATTGGAGAGAATCGGAGAGAAGTGGATTCTGTGATGAAACAGCTTTCCAGAATCGAAAACTTCGCTAAAGAGAGTGACAAAAATAAGGATTTTTTGGCGAAATTGGATGGATTCCTTCCAATGCTCGCAGAGTTTCTCGGAGATGGCGCCATCGCGACGTCATCAAAGGAGAATGAGATTATAGAGAAAGTCGTCGTCGTTTTGGATTCGGTAGCCAAATTCGGTGCTCGCAACGACATGTCGAATTTGATTCTGAAAGGAAATCCCAATTGTTTGTCAACGCTAATTGTTGTTCTACAGCGCGGAAGCAGTGTCGATTCCAGAGTTGGATCGATCAGAATTTTGGAGTCCGTCTCAAACGACGCCGAGTCCAAGGTTTTGGTAGCCGAGAAGGAAGGGTTATTAACCGAATTGGTCAAATTGGTTTCCGTAGAAACGGATCCCAGATTGATCGAAGCTAGCTTATCGCTTCTAACGGCGGTCTCAGTTACGAAACGCGTTAAGTCCAAGCTAATCCAACTCAAAATCATAACGGAGCTAAAATCACTACTAACGGAAAAATCCAATACCAGCAAAACCATTACGGAAAAGGCATTGAAGCTTCTGGAAACGGTGTCGTCGTGCAAGGAAGGAAGAGTGGAGATGTGTAGGGATACGGAGTGTGTGGAGGCGGTGGCGGGGAAGGTGTTGAAGGTTTCCGGTGAAGCGACGGAATATGCCGTGACAATACTGTGGAGTGTATGTTATTTGTTTAGAGATCAGAGAGCGCAAGAAGCGGTGAACCGGAGTAATGGGTTGACAAAGATATTGCTGCTGATGCAGAGTTACTGCTCCCCGGCGGTGCGGCAGATGGCGGCGGATCTGCTGAAGATTTTCAGGGTTAATTCGAAATCGTGTCTTTCTTGTTATGATGCCAAGGCAACTCATATAATGCCCTTCTGATCGTGATTTACAGTTTTCATGTTTGTCATGCAAATAGAGAATTTGTAAATTGGAAGGAAAAAAACATAAAATTTTGTTGGTGAATAGAAAGGAAGAAATCAAATTTGTTTCATTTCTGTTGATAATTTCTTCGATTTTTTCTTCTAATTTCAGTTTG
>CAODLS011821370.1:0-13709 GCA_948243855.1 Flueggea neowawraea | reverse complement strand
CCTTTTGATGAGTTGTAACACACAATAAAGTTAACAATGGAGAGGTGACTACTTTTCCACCTCAAGGAAAATTGCATTCAACCATTTGGAAACAACTAATTAAATAAAACTCGACAGAACAACAGCTTAGTATTTTGTCTTCAATGTCAGTTTTCCATCTCCTAGTAGATCAAAATGATAAATTTTTCTTTTGCTCATGTTCAGGAGCTTGGGCTTAGCCCTTCGGTACCAGTTCACGTTGTTCTCCAAGACTGGATAAGACATTCAGATGGGAAGCTAAGTTTCTTGGGATTTGTCAGGCTTCTTCACGGGGTTTCATCACGTACATTTCAGAAGGCTTGAAAGACATTTTCCCAGCTACTCTCAACTTCCACCGAGACTGCAACATGGCAAGGAAACCTAATGGAATTTTCTCTTTTACACACAGACAAGCTCTACATTTCCTTGTTCAGAACGAAAATGCTGCAAGTAGGCAATCTTAGCTGGTATGGATATGGATGCCTTGCCTAAGAAAAGATTCGTGGCATGATCTTGCGACCGAGTATGGTTTTCGCTCTTTTTTGCTGGTTTCCTTTGTCTCCCCACTTTTCTTTTCACCTATATTAGTTCCCGTTTTCTACTGTTGGTGTTACTGGAATTTAGAAGATTGTACAAATGAGGGTAGCTTAAGAAGTGTATTTAGAGTTAGCAAAGAGGTTTTAAGCTAAAGTGAGTTTTGTGGTTCTGGGTTTATCTCTTGTGTACCCAATTGCACTAAGCTTTTCTAATAAATTCATGTTATTTTGCAACAAGTCATCAAACAAACATCTGCTCAGATGATTTTACTTCATTTGCCACATATAAATGAACCTATAACACGGATTGAGGGAGACCAAAATAAATTACAAATCAGTGATATGGTTGATTAGTATGTTTGGACTATAGGATTTTAGGGTTAATTTTTCTCACTGTCACTAAACTTTTTCGTTTTGTTCAGTGTGATCACTAAATTTACTTTTTATCTAGGACGGTCACTACCATTAAGGGTTTTGTTTCCGAAGGTCACTCATGCCGGTTTTCTTAATTCGGAATTGCTGATTGGTCGCCACGCGAACTAAAAAGTTTCCACATAAGCTTACCAATCTCAAACCATCTTCAAACCAATAACTCGAACACCACCAACCACTTTCATCCAAACCACCTTCGAACCAACCTCATGCATCCAAATATTTTTCAAGCCTAAGAAAACCAATCAACAAACCAACCCTTCCAAACAAGTCTTTTCAAACCCACACAAAAAAAACAAACTAATTTTTTACAGTATAATTCGGGCCTAGGCCATTGTACCACTGGCCCAAGATAACAGAAATATGTGAAAGCCCAAGTTGTGACCGAGAGAAGAACGAGCATAGATCCAGGAGACAAGTACGGTTGAGTAACAAGGAAACAACCATTACCAATTGTATTATATATATTATAGTATTCTAGACAACAACAAATATCAAAAGATATTTTCTAAGATTTCTTTATTTATTTTTTGAATTTTAAAGTAATTTATGATTTTTAAATAATTTTTAGATGATTAATTTAATTAATTTTTAGTGAACACATTAAATGTGATTTTATTATGTATAAATTTATTAATTAATTAAGGTGAGTTAAGTTTATTTAATAATTTATTATTAAAATTTAGTTTAAATATTAATGAGAAAACTTCAAGAGACATATAATTAGTTTTAATTTTATATTTGATTTTTAAAAAAAATGTATAGTTTTTAATAATAATTTAAATAAAATAAATAATTTATTTTTAAGTCATTAAAAGAAATAATTCACAATTAAAGATAAAATTATAATTACTAGCGATTGTTACTGCCATTATTAGATAAATTTTGATTCGTATAAGTTAATTTTTATAGATGCATTATACAAAAAATATTAAAAAACCATACTATTTTTCCATCTAAATTATTTTGTTGAATAGGGAAAAAATGCTGTCAAATTTTTTGTTTATTATAAATTATATAAAATAAAATTTAAATACACAAATCAGAAAATTGCTCTTTGGTGTAACATAAGATCAATTGATTTAATTGACATACATAAAAAATTATTTAATAAAATTATAACATACTTAATATGTATACCGAACAAAATGTCGCAACTTAATAATACAGACTCTTCTTCCTTTAGTAAATGAAATTAGATTTAATTTTTATATGTGTAAAAGTTCTAAAACTTGGTAGTAAAAATTTTGTCATTTACAAATGTTTCATTCAAATTATGAAGATATTGAAAACGTTGAATACCTAGAGATGTTTTAGAATATTTTTTTTAAAAATATTTTGTGATATTTGAAAATAATACTTTGAAATGTATCATAATTTAAGATTAATTATTATATTATATACAATCTATGAATTCGATCAAAAAAGAATATCAAAAGACACTCTAAAATTTCTCCATTAATTTTTTTTAATTTTATGATAATTTATAAATTTTAAAATAATTTTTATATAATTAATTTAATTAATATTTATTAAACACATTAAATGTACTTTTATTATGTATAAACTTATTAATTAATTAAGGTGAGCTAAATTCATTTAATATTCAAGAAACATATTAGTTTTAATTTTATATTTAATTATAATTTTGTAAAAAAATTATTGTTTAAATAATATTTTAAATAAAATAAATAAGATATTTTTAAATTCATCATAAGAAATAATTTATAATTAAAGATAAAATTACAAGCTACTATCGATTGTTACTATCATCATTAGATAAATTTTGATCCATATAAGTTATTTTATATTGAAGCATTCTACAACAAAAAATATTAAAAAAATCATACTATTTTTCATCTAAACTATTTTGATGAATAAAAAAAAATAATGCTTCAAAAAAGTTATTCATTATCAATTATATAAAATAAAAATTTAAATACACAAATATGAAAAAATGTTCTTCAGTCTAACTTAAGATCAATTGATTGAATTTACATAACGAAAAAATTATTTAATAAAATTATAATATACTTAATATATATATCGAATAAAAGGTAACACATGAAAACTATCAATCATAATTATTTTATAATTCTTATATTTTAATAATTAAATTTTATAATTACAAATATTATTTATTTTATATGATTTAAACTTAATTAAATTTTAAATTATTTTTATTAATCATAAAATAAATAAAATAAAATAATATACTCGTTCACTGCACGAGCTTCTAAACTAGTCCAATTGAAGGATGACAAGATCCCAAAGGACGGACACAGGGGAGCAATAAAGGAAGAAATCATTACAGGGGAAATAAGTCCACGGATATAGCCTTGGGGAACAAGTTGGAAACAAGAAGCAAACTAAGGAAACCAGAGTACAGAGATCAAATTACCGCAAATTGAGCTTAGGAAAGGAAAGTCAAATTGGGTAAAGGATCGCAATTAAATAAATCCAGAAGAGCAACTCAGGAGGAAATCATGCCATGAGGGTGTCGGCTCCAGACCATTTCCTTAGAAAGCAAGACAAACCTAAGAAAGAAGGCTGAGAAAGAAAATGCAGGAACCAAATTACTGCAAATCAGGGACCAACCAAGGGAAGTCAAATTCCCCAGAAGGAAAGAAGCAATCTGAAAGAGAAATCAAGGGGACGGGATTCAATTCTTCCAATTGCCAAAAGGGACCAAGACAAGCAGTATAAATTGGCAAGAGGAGCTACTGAAAAAGAGACCTTCAACTCAACGCACAAATCAACCCCTACGGAACCATAATTCTGTGATCCTAACTCAGAGAAGATACAAAGAAGAAGAAGAATGAAATTAATGGAGGGTGACTTTCTTTGTTTCGTTAGATTTAATTAGGATTTAATGTCTTAGATGCATTTGAACGGTTGAATTTAATTAAGATAGTTATTATTAGATTTCAGTCCTCAAAGTACATAAAAGTACCAAATAGAATTCTCTCAAACTTGTTCATCCATCAAAACCCCAAATTATCTCCAGAAATTACTTGTCTATTTGTTAAGTCATTTTGGAATCTCGCTAAATATGACTCGATTCATTTGTTAAATCACACAAAAATGACTCAAAATCAGGAATTAACCATTTAACAAAAAAAAATTCTATTATGTATGAATTCAATGTATAAAGTCAATAAATAAAAATTCAATAAAACCATCAATGTGTCAAAAACTCAAATCTACTCCCTAATATAACAACAAATAGATATTGACTTTGAGAAAGGATTCTCGTGTAGATACTTCGAGCTGCAAATTAAGAATTTTTCAAGGCATGCGAAACCTGCAAACTACGCAAAGCATGAATGAACATCTCAAAAGGCTATTTGATCTCAGATTAAAACAAATGCTGTTTACACTCGTATACAGAAACAGTGAACGAGCCAAGAAGCCATCCCCTACATTATAATTTTTTTTTTCATATTTGAAGCTGACAGAAGGATATTAATCACCAGTCAAATATTAATTTGTTCTCGCACCAATACTTTCTTCGTCTTCTTGCAAACTTCGGCTTGCTCCTCTTTCCGTTCATACTCTTGCCTGATTTTCTTCTCAGCCTCTACCAGCTAGAAGCTTCATGATATTAAATTCCTTTAAAAGAACATATCGATCAACAGTAGTAAAAAAAAAAATATATATATATATATATATGTGGCTTAAATTATAATTATGTTTATTGAAATTTATATAAATTATTTTTATTATTTTTTGAATTATAATAAAATATAAATTAAATGAAAAAAATTAATAATAATTTGACGGAGTGGAGCAGGGCGGTTAGTTTTTCAACAGACAGAGATGAGAGCTAATTTTCATACTCGGCAGATTACGGTGCGGGGGCGGGATACCATAATCCGTCACCGATCCGCCCCGATGCCATTCCTAAACCAGAGCGTATATATATTTCATTAGGCACTGCGAGGTGGACACCATATATTTTTTCTTCGGAGATACTGTATAACCTCCGCTTCTTGTGGTTGTTTGTTGCGGGAACCATCAACATTGGCAGTATTTTTTTATGGTTTCCGTGAACTGACCTTTCCTCCTTGTATTCCTTAGCAAATACATGCCAATTGGCGCAAACTACGCCAAATCGGATTCGATCGATTGATTCAAACAATTTGTCTACGACGGAGCATGCGACTAGTTTCAAGAGATTTGCCCAATCTGCTTCACCAGACATGTTTTTTCATCGACTACAGTATATTTGAGGAGATTGTTTTGGTTGTTGGAGAATTTGGATGACGGTTGTGGTGGTGGATGTGCCTGGGGTTTGAGTGGTGGATGTGATTTCTGCGGTTTCGGCCGAAGTGGTTTCAGTGGAGGGGGTTCGGGTGGTGTTTTTGGCGGGTTGGGTGGCTTAAGTGCGCTGATGGGTTAAGTGATTTAGGGTTTCAAATTGGAGTAGTAGGAATTTAGTGGTTGGTGTTCCTCCCCCTTATGCTATGTGTTCAGTTCTTAAGGAATTTTTGGACAAACAGTAATGATTTAATGTGAATGCTTTATTTGGGATAGCGCAGGCTGAAGATTGAAACAGAGTGAGGCAGAAATCCATTGAATTATTGTCATCGGTCAAAAGGAAGTGCACTGTTTTTCACATATATAGGCACAGGTGCTCTCTTTTTTTTTTTTTTTTTTTGCCAACAGACAAATTTCCAATAAGCAATATAAAGTTTTTTTTAAAAGAATCAGTATATATATTCATCAAAAAAATCTTATAAATATGAACATATGAAGAAATCATAATCTCTTTTTCCATCCAATTTTTTTACTGAGTTTTAACTCATATCTAAATAAAGAGATAAAAATACCGAATTTAGGAGAAAGGAGAATAAACAATATAAAGTTATTACATCAGAATCTACGTTTTATATCTGCTCCACTTTGTCTTGAGCAACGTGACCCCAAATACAAACATCTATCTTATATTTATTTATTGATTAATTTTGATCCATTTTCAATTTTAACTTAAGGACACAACTTTCTGTCAAAAAAAAAACTAAAGGACACAACTATCATAATGAAAATACAGAGATGTTGCAGTTGATTTCAGAAAAGAAAAGAAAGGATGAGGTAAGCGGAGTGGTAGTACCCGCAACCCGTGAAGGCCTTTTTCCTGGTCTCTTCCACCATGAAAGACACGGTCTAGTATCTCCTAAACCACAAGTCTGTACGCTTACATCTCAAATGAAAATATAAAAGGTACAATTGATTTCAGAAAAGAAAAGAAAGGAAGAGACAAGCACAGCAGAATATAGTCCAGCATTTCCTAAACGGCAATAAGATCATCTACCATTTTCCCTTCGTTTATAAGACCATAAAAAGTCTCGGTCTTGTTCCCTTAAACGGTAAGTAAGTTCTCTGCTCCCTTCATTTTCCATTCTTTTTTAGATCATGAAAAGTCTCGATCATGTTCCCTTAAACGGCAAGCAGCTCCTCTGCTCCATTTTCTCTCGTTTTTCAAACCATGAAAAGTAACGGTCATATTCCCTTAAACGACAAGTAGGTCATCTGTTCTTTTCATTTTCCAGTATCTGTTAAAGGAAAGAAGGAATCAATAAGAGATTGCTCTGCTAAGATTAAAAAATATAATCTCGAACAAGAATCAATGCAATCTCGTAGCATCATCAAAGTATATATTTTATTTATATATGGTGCCTCCATCAATCTGTTGATTTCTAGGTGTATCAATTGGTGTGTTTTTCCTATAGCTTGTGTTTTTCCTCCTATCATGGCAACTGCTGATTCAAGTGATGTCAAAGACGAACCAAAAGAGAGGAGAGACTATGAAGGTCTCTGCAATCTATGCGAGGATGAATTTGATAACGAAAGAGATCTTATCGCTCATATGCAAGGGCACGAAAACAAGGTCAAATTCAAATGTTCGAAATGTTTCCGACTTTGAAGGTCAAAAGAAGAAACGAGTGAGCACAAGGATGGCTTTTGTCAAGGTAAAAAAAGGGATAAAAACAACCACCGATTCATCAAGTTTTACAAAGGAAGAGGGATGAATGTGAGTTTTATAGTCGAGTCTCTTCATTTATTTAGATTTATATTAAGATAAAATCCATGTCATAGTCTGAGAAAAAAAAATCCATGTCAACATCCTTATCTTATGAGTCAATTTATTTAACTCTATATTAGGTCAGAATCTATGTCACAATCCTTCATCTTTCCAATCTTCTATTAATTTTATATAAATCTTGTCGTCCAACAAATCTTGTATTAATTTTTTTAATGATAGTTAAGTATTTGAAATTAATACAACAGTGTGACATAGACTGGAAAATTAATACAAGATTTATATGAAATTAATACAAGACTAGAAAAATGAAGGACTGTGACTGACTCTGATCTAATATAGAGTTAGATTGACTCATAAGATAAGGACGTTGATATTGACTCTTTTTTTTAAAGACTCTGACATGAACTTTGTCTTAATATAAACCTAAATAAATGAAATGACTCGACTCTAAAATTCACCTTCATCCCTCTTTCTCTATAAGACTTGATGAATCAATGGTTGTTTTCATCCTTTTTTTTTACCTTGGCAAAAGTCATCCATGTGCTCACTTCTTTCGACCTCCAGAGTCGGAAATATTTTGGACATTTGAATTTGACCTGGTTTTTGTGCCCTTGCATATGAGCGATAAGATCTCTTTCGTTATCAAATTCAGACTCGCACAGATTGTAAAGACCGTCATGGTCTCTCCTCTCTTTTGGTTCGTCTTTAACATCACTTGAGTCAACAATTGCCATAGCGGGAGAAAAAAATGCAAGCTGTAAGAAAAACACACCAATTGAGACACCTAGAAATCAACAGATGGATGGAGGCACTATATATAAATAAACTATATACCCTGCTGATGCTACGAGATTGCATTAATTCTTGTTATCGAGATTGTATTTGTTAATCTCAACAAAGCAATGTCTCCTATTGATTCTTTCTTTCCATTAACAGATACTGAAAAATGAAGAGAAAATAAAAGGAGCAGAGGACCAGCTTGTCGTTTAAGGGAATATGACCGTTACTTTTCATGGTTGAAAAGCGAGAGAAAATGAAGAAAGTAGAGGAGCTGCTTGCCGTTTAAGGGAACATGACTGAGACCTTTCATAGTCTGAAAAAGAACGAAAAATGAAGAGAGTAGAATACTTGCTTACCGTTTAAGGGAATAAGACCAAGACTTTTCATGGTCTGAAAAACGGAAGGAAGATGGTAGAGGACCTTCTTGCCATTTAGGAGATGCTAGACCATGCTCTGCTCTGCTTGCCTCTTCCTTTTTCTTTTCTAAAATCAATTGTAACTTTGTATTTTCATTATGAGATGTAAGTGTATAGACTTGTGGCTTGTGGTTTAGGGCAGTGACAAAGCCAGGAAATGTTTTGTCTGGGGGCACAACTTTAGTTATTCTAAGTCCTCTTTGTTTAGCAGTGAAGTCGGCATTAACCAAGTTGACAAAAACACTGGAAATAGGTTCAATCAGACCATTGGTAATCGTGGCACGAAGCAACTTGGTGTCCAGGTCATCAGGAGCTCTAGCATAAGCGTAGGACATACAGTTTTCACGCCACTTCCACCAACTACAAGCTGAACAACCAATCTCCCAAGTTTCTCAGCAAGTTCCACATATGGTTTCAATTCAGTAAGAACCTGCAATGGAAGAATAATGGGGAAAAAAGAGTTGCACAATTTACAACCTTGCCAATTTTTCAAGCATAACAATTCACAACAAAAATTTTAGGAAGGTCTACAAAGTGATACCTTTGGTGCATTGACAGCAGTAGCGGTAAGCTCCCCCCTTCAAAGCCCCAACAACAGCCTCAACTATTTCAATTGCCAAACCTTCCTGCACAATACATCATACCCTAAACATCACCCAATATCATCACAGAAAAGGAACAAGCAAAAGCCACATTTTCCAATTTGCATATGCTATGTTTTCCAAATTACTGCCACCAATTTGCAAAACAATAGGATGTTGGGGAGAAAAATACAAGAATCTATCCTGAGCAATATAATAAAGAAAAAAAGAATTGATCTTCAATTACAACCTTATGAATAACTAAAGAAGCTTAAAGCTAGTGGCAGCGCAATACAATCTAGCAAAACATGTAAATAGTAGTTCTTGGAGAGAATGGGAATAGATGGCAATCTATTCATTAGTACAGTGTCATCTAACAATCTAGGACAGTAAATTACACATAATAAGAAAGTTACAAGAATGGAACTATTAGTTCAAACTGCTTGAAAGTAAGCAAACCAGCAATGCGATCATTGATATTTAATTTAAATAATTCATAGTGATCACCACACTGTAATGATTATCCTTGTCAAAACAAGTTCCTGGCGTCGAGTGCATATAAATGCATTAACTAACACCGCCTTACATATCTTCTCACTCACCAAATTCCCCTTTTGATATACAATCGTTTCCGCAGCAAGCATCTCTGTATATAGCCAAGCATGTTTTGATATCAACCTTGCTAGTGTCCTATAATGATTATCCGTCCAGTCCATCATTGGAGCAACATTGCATATTGATAACCACAAAAATGATTACCATTCTGTCCATTCAAGATATAAAACATGGCCGTTTTTAAGTAACCATTTTGACTATCACTAATAGACCTCGTTTCCTTGGCCATTTCCTTGTTTTCTACTATTGAAATGTGAACCATTAACAAAAATTAAACAAGCTTTGCTAGTTCGAATTTGAAAAAAATATATATCTACACAAGCTTTACAAATCCTAAAAATCAGAGCTTTTTCAATCAGAAAAGTTGGATCAGCAAATTCCAAAAATTATTGAGAGCATTTTGAACATATAATAGAATAACAAAAAGATTCTTCAGTCTCTAAATTTTAAGCATGCATCACACTCAAAATCAGCAAAGAAAAAGTAAATCTGCCAACAACAATTCAATCTGTAAAAATAGCAAATCAGTGAAACAACAACAGCTCAAAAGCAGAAAGCATAGAGAAACGAACCTAAAAAAAGGAGGAGAGTAGCGTCCGGCAACCATGCCGGACTTGGCATGCGACTGAGAGTGAAGAGCAATAGCAGAGAAGCTTCAAGACGGGTTCTTGGGAGATAAACTAAAAGGGAATCTGTGATTTTTATTAAGAGTAATAAAAGGAGTGAATGATGAAGGCACTAAACAATATTCCTAAAACTTCACCGTCACGGTCATCTGCCACACATTTTGTCGAACATAGAAAGAGCATTATTTTTAATTTATGTACAGCGCCAACGAATATCTCTCCCTCCGTCAGGCACTTTTGGAGATACTGGACCGTTTCTTTCATGGTGGAAGAGAGTGAATTAATTTTATTCAGTTACTAAATTTTATGATTTTATCCAACACGGTCAATAAACTTCAATTTTGTTTACCACGGTCACTAAACTTTCCTGTTTTGTCCGGTAACTTTTGACGGAATTTGCCAACGCCATTAACGACAATCACATTAGGCTGCCATATTGACTAAAAATCTTAGTCCAGGTAGGAGATTACGTGGCCAAGGTGTGTTAATAAAAACATAAACCCACTCAAACGGACTATCCTCAACTACGACCCATCCACCTTACCCATAAAAAACCACCACCAACAACCCAACCACCACCCACCAGAACCAGTCAAAAAAACAATCGTTCTCCAGACACAAGTACAATCGAAACAAACACGAAACCAATCCTCACTTTCTCATTCTCCAATCTCCAGTTAGCACCATCCGAATCCACCACATCCATCTGAAAAACAATCCAAAAAGACACAAAACATTTCCTCAACCTATCAAAAATTAATCCAACCCAAACCCAATCGTTAAACCAACCCCAACCCCTTCTTCTACC
The DNA here is from genome assembly GCA_948243855.1 of Flueggea neowawraea. Taxonomy (NCBI): domain Eukaryota; kingdom Viridiplantae; phylum Streptophyta; class Magnoliopsida; order Malpighiales; family Phyllanthaceae; genus Flueggea; species Flueggea neowawraea. Next base: position 2,851 of record CAODLS011821370.1, on the reverse strand, counting down.
TTCTGCACACACCTCACCAAACCCCTTCTCTTTGATCTCTCTGATGTTGTAGCTGATACTAAAAAAATGAAACAAATAACACCCCTCTCGCGCGTGCCACAAACCCCTCTGCAAATCCAATCTCTCAAAACCAAAATTTAGGCTCCATAAAATCAAAATGTCAAAATCATAAACCCACAATTATTGAAACCCACCTCTTCATCTCTTCCTCTCAGACCCATTCATTCCACATCGTGACAAAAATCGAAGAACCACAATAACAGACCCAAAATTGAAGATCACCTCACCAAAACCCACCTCTTCGTCTCTTCCAATTCAAAAAATCCTCCTCTACATTTCATCCTAGAGCTTCACAATCAACAACAGAGACGCTAAGAAGAGAACGTAGATAAGAGATTGAGAGAACAAAGTGAGAGAAGAGAGATGCGAGATTGGGAAAATAAGAGATCAATTGCTTTCAACTTTTTAATTTTTTAGAGAGAGAGATTGTGATGTTAAGAGAGATGAATAAAAAAAAGAGACAAAGACTGGGTGGCGTGTGGTTAGGGAAGCTGAAAGGGTCCGGTTCAGTTTTGGATAAACAAGCAAACAAAAAAATAACTTGATTTTTTTGTCCAAAAGATATGGGGAAAAAATTACTTGATTGAAGATAAGGCAAACTCAGCAAAAGATTGTGTTGAAACGTTAGGGTGAGAAGAACTGAGAGTGAGCATGAGAGACGAAGGGTTAGTTTGGTGACGGCGAAGAAGAAAAGAAAGGAAGGAGCAGAGAGTTGTGCGTGAGTAGTGGAGAACGACAAAGAGAGAGAGAGAGAGAGAAAGAGAGAGTGGAGAGCGACAGCGAGGTTCGAGAGGGAAGAAGAGGCAGGGGTTTGGTGCAAAGTAGAATAAGGGTCGGTTTGGTTTAATGGTGGATATGGAGGAGAGAGAGAAACGAGAGCGGAGGCGGGTTGGAGAGGGAAGAAGAGACGGGGTTTATTAATTTAGGGTTTGGTGCAAAGTACAATAAGGGTCGAGGTTGATTTAATGGTGGATATGGAGGTCGGATTTTAGTTTGGTTCAGTAAATTAATTTATGTTTCATGATTCGATTTATTTGGGATAATTTTAAATTTTTAATTTTTTATAAATAATAATTTAATATGGCAGTTTAATGTGATTTTTGTTAACGGCGTTGATAAATTTTATTAAAAGTGACCATATTAAATAAAATATACAAATTTAATGACCGTAATAAATAAAATTAAAATTTAATGACTATATTAAATAAAAATATAAAATTAAGTGTTTGTGGATAAAATTAACTCGAAAAGATAAAGAAAAAGGCCTTCACGGGTTGCGAGTGCTACCACTCCGCTTACCTCATGTTAAAAGAAAAAAAGAGACCTCCTAGACATGTGAAAAACAGTGTACTTCCTTTGACCGATGACTATAATTCAATAATTTAAGAAATGAAAGAAAACAATAATAATTTAGGCTAGACTTGATCTAATGAATCAGTCCAATTAAACATCATAATTCAATCCTAAAAATCTCAGTAAATGTAAGTAAAGCACAGCAAGTGATATGAGTCTAGCTGGTATTGTATTTCTTGAAAGATTGGTGCTCTGTTATGAGTCTCTGGTAATATATTGTGTTATTTTTTTTGTTTCAATCTTTCTTAAAGAAGAAATAGATGAGAAATAAAACTAGTTTTGTCCTGCTTGTATTGATTTGCAAGAATTCATTTCCCCGCAATCATGTGATATGCCTGCAAGTTTAAGCAGAAATCAATACCAAATCTTTCATTGCAAGACTAAGAACGTAAAATATTTATTTTTGTTGATTTTTTTAAGCAACTGAGACAGCACGTGATATGCTGTCAGCGTTTTCAACGATAAGGAAAGCATATAATTTCTCCCCTTCAAGTTTCAGACACGTTAGAGCACAAAAGCAGAAAGGCTTTTTCCTTGCGGAAACTCAGAAAAATCAGACTCCAATTCAAGCCTCTTGTCACCATCAGCAACGTTTCAATGAATTTCTGCCTTATTCAGTTTCAATCTTCAGCCTGAACCATCCCAAAATTAAGCTCACATTAAATTATTTTGTCTCCGAGTGTTTGTCCAGCTGAAACACACAACAGAAGGGGGAGGAGCACCACCCACCATTTTTCACCACTCCAATTTGAAAATCCAAATCTCCAGCAGCCAATCAACCACCCAAACCCAAATCACTTCCGGCACCGGCGCATAATCAGTTCCACTAAACCACCCAAACCCGAACCCCACCACTGAAACCACTTCGGCTGCCACCGCAGAAATCACATCCACCACTCAAACCCGAGCCACTTCCACCACCAAAACGGACATCCAAGACCGAACTCCACCACTGATACCGCTCCCGCTACCAAACCATCACCCAAATCCGATCACAGCTCCTACCGACACTGCCACAAAACATCACCGAAAAAGAAATAAAATCAACCCTCAAAGCCATCGCCTACGAAAACCACTGTACTTCGGTCCAAAGTCCCACCTTCTGTACTTTTTTTCTTGTTCCGTTCTCTCCGTCTAAACAAAAAATCAGTAGATAAAGAAGAGAGAACGCCGGAGATTCCTGTAAAATTATATCTTGTCAGTTAATTTATACACTTTTTTTTAAAAGAGAAAGTTGAATTATACACTTAGCAAAATGATTACAAGTGTTTACCAACAGTCGAAGAATACAAAAAAATAAATAACTATTCCAAATTTGGAAAAAGTCATTCTGGCAAATTTTAGAAATCAAAATACTCATATCTGCTTATAAACATCTCTTGAGAAATACCCTATTTGAATGAAACATTTGCAATGTGTTTATTTGTTGTACTAGTTC